>JAGFNQ010010221.1:0-206029 GCA_024364735.1 Boesenbergia rotunda
TCGTTCTGGAGCAAGCAGTTCCTGATGCACCACCAGCCTCTGCCGCTCGTAGTGTTAGAGATGCTTATCAAAAGCATCTAGATGATGCGTTAGACGTGTCATGCCTAATGCTATGCTGTATGTCTCCTGAGCTTCAGAAGCAACACGAGAAAATGAATGTTTTTGATATGATTGGCCATCTCAAGCAACTATATCAAGGGCAGGCAAGGCATGAGAGGTTTGAAGTGACTCAGGCCCTCTTTTCATGCAATATGAAAGAGGGAACCCCTGTAGGAACTCACGCACTCCAAATGATTGGGTACGTCGAGAACCTCGAGAGGTTGGGGTTCCCTTTGGGCCAAGAGCTGGCTACCGATCTGATCCTGCAATCGTTGCTGGTGAGTTACCGTCAATTCGTCATGAACTACAACATGAACGAATTAGACAAACCACTGCCCGAGATACTCAACATGTTAAGAACTGCTGAGCCTAATCTCACCACTGCCAAGTCCAGTACCGTCCTAATGGTACAAAAGGGCAAGGGTAAGGGCAAGTGGAAGCCCAAAGGTAAGGGTAAGACCCAAACCAAGGGCAAAGCCAGCTCTTCAACACTTAAACCTAAAGGTGGGGTTGCTAAGGATGCTACCTGCTTCCACTGCGGTAAGACTGGGCATTGGAAGCAGGAACTGCAAGGTATACCTGGAAGATCTGAAGAAGAAGAGAAGTGAGACTTCTACTTCAGGTATAAATGTTATAGAAGTCAACCTTTCTATTTCTACATCATGGGTATTAGATACTGGGTGTGCTTCTCACATTTGTACTAATGTGCAGGCGCTGAGAAATAGCAGGGCATTGGCCAAGGGCGAGGTGGACCTACGAGTAGGCAATGGAGCAAGGGTTGCTGCTGTTGCTATAGGGACTTACTTTCTATCTCTACCCTCTGGGCTTGTACTGGAATTGAATAACTGTTGTTATGTACCTGTACTAACAAAGAATATCATTTCAGTTTCATGTTTAGATAACAAAGGTTTTTCATTCATAATAAAGGACAAATGTTGTTCTGTTTATTTAAAGGATATGTTCTATTGTAGCGCACATCTGATGAATGGCCTCTATATTCTAGACTTAGAGAGCCCTATCTATAACGTGAATACCAAGAGGTTGAGATCAAATGAGTTGAACCCAACCTATCTCTGGCACTGTCGCTTAGGCCACATAAATGAGAGTAGCTTGTCCCAGCTCCATAAGGATGGTTTGCTGGACTCATTTGATTTTGAGTCATATGAGACATGCGAGTCATGCCTTCTAGGCAAGATGACTAAGACTCCCTTTAGTGGACATAGCGAAAGAGCGACAGACTTGTTAGGACTCATACATAGTGATGTATGTGGCCCTTTCAATGTCGCTGCCAGAGGTGGTTACAGGTACTTCATCACATTTACTGATGACTTCAGTACATATGGCTATGTGTATTTGATGACACATAAGTCAGAATCCTTTGAAAAGTTCAAAGAATTCAGAAATGAAGTACAGAACCAACTTGGCAAGAGTATTATGATACTTCGATCAGATCAAGGTGGAGAATACTTAAGCCATGAGTTTCGTGACTACCTAGCTGAGTGTGGGATTCTATCCCAACTCACTCCCCCTGGAACACCACAGTGGAATGGTGTATCCGAAAGGAGGAATCGTACCTTATTAGATATGGTACGATCTATGATTAGTCACGCAGATCTTCCTATATTCTTTTGGGGATATGCTCTAGACACGGCAGCGTTCACACTAAACCGTGTTCCATCAAAGGCTGTCATGAAGACACCATATACGATATGGACAGGGAGGATTCCCAAGATATCTTTCATGAGGGTTTGGGGTTGTGAGGCTTACGTACGACGTCAAGTCTCAGACAAACTGGGACCCAAATCTGATAAGTGTTATTTCATAGGGTATCCCAAGGAAACGAAGGGATACTACTTCTACATTCCTAGTCAGCACAAAGTGTTTGTTGCTAAGACTGAAGTATTTCTAGAAAGGGACTTTGTTTCTAGAAAGACTAGTGGGAGTACGTTCAGTCTTGAAGAAGTTCAAGACATGGACAATAGCACTGAAGCCTTGATGGAAGTTGAACAGGAACCACAAAGTGTGGTGGTTGATGAGGTTGTTGCACAAGAAGCTGTGGAACAACAACCTGTTCATGTAGACCTACCTCTTCGCAGGTCTGATAGGGTACGTCGTCAGCCTGAGAGATACTCATTTCTCTTGTCTGACCATGATGACGTTATGCTCGTTGAGAACGAGCCTACCTCCTATCAGGAAGCTGTGATGAGCCCAGATTCTGAGAAATGGCTAGAGGCCATGAGATCCGAGATGGATTCCATGTACACCAACCAAGTATGGACTTTGGTTGATCCACCTGAAGGGGTCAAACCCATTGGGTGTAAGTGGGTCTTTAAGAGAAAGACTGACATGGATGGACTTGTACATACCTATAAGGGTAGACTAGTAGCTAAAGGTTTCAAGCAAATTCATGGTATTGACTATGATGAAACTTTTTCTCCAGTCGCGATGTTCAAGTCCATTAGGATCTTGCTTGCTATTGCAGCATACCACGATTATGAGATCTGGCAGATGGACGTCAAAACTGCGTTTCTGAATGGAAACCTCCTCGAGGAAGTGTACATGACACAACCTGAGGGTTTTGTAGATCCAAAGCATACTGGTAGAGTATGCAAGCTGCATAAGTCCCTTTATGGACTAAAGCAAGCTTCTCGAAGCTGGAATCTTCGATTCGATGATGCAATCAAACAGTTTGGTTTCATCAAGAATGAAGATGAACCTTGTGTCTACAAAAGGGTTAGTGGGAGCACAGTTGTCTTCCTTGTTTTGTATGTAGATGACATACTACTCATTGGGAATGACATTCCTTCACTACAGTCTGTGAAGACTTGGTTGGGGAATTCCTTCTCAATGAAAGACTTAGGTGAAGCAGCCTATATTCTAGGCATAAAGATCTATAGAGATAGATCTAAGAGATTGCTTGGCCTAAGTCAGAGTACATACATTGATACCGTTTTGCAACGGTTTGCCATGCAGAATTCCAAGAAGGGAAATCTGCCAGTGTCACATGGCGTGAGTCTTTCGAAGACTCAAGGTCCCTCTTCTAGAGAGGAGAGAGACCGCATGAGCAAGATCCCTTATGCCTCAGCCATAGGATCTATCATGTACGCCATGTTATGTACTCGTCCTGATGTCTCGTATGCTTTGAGCATGACGAGCAGATACCAGTCAGATCCAGGTGAACGTCACTGGATAGCAGTCAAGAATATTCTTAAGTACTTGAGAAGGACTAAAGAATATTTCTTGATATTTGGAGGCGAAGAGGAGCTAACTGTAAAAGGTTACAGTGATGCAAGCTTCCAAACTGACCAGGATGACTACAGATCGCAGTCAGGGTTCGTGTTTTGCTTAAATGGTGGCGCTGTCAGCTGGAAGAGTTCAAAGCAGGATACAGTTGCTGATTCTACAACAGAAGCTGAGTACATTGCTGCATCTGAGGCAGCAAAGGAGGCAGTTTGGATCCGCAAGTTCATTACTGAGCTTGAAGTGGTTCCTAGCATAGCCGACAACAATGGAGCTATTGCGCAGGCTAAGGAACCTCGGTCACACAAGCGGACCAAACACATACTACGGCGTTTCCATCTCATTCGAGAGATCATCGATCGAGGAGATGTGAAGATATGCAGAGTACCCACAGAGGCTAACATTGCAGATCCCTTGACCAAGGCTTTGGCACAGACCAAGCATGATGGTCACACTAGGTCATTGGGTATTAGATACTACAGTGATTGGCACTAGTTCTAGTGGGAGATTGTTAGTGAGAGCCCTAGAGCCAATCATGTGATGGTTGTTGTATGGACTCATTGTATCATATTTCATATATATATATAAAGGCATTTGATTATGGTTATTATACTTACTTGTATTGGTGCCAAATAACTAAGTGTAATAACGTCCTTGGTAGTAGGTTCATATCTATATCAATCGATTGGTTGAATCGATAGTGAGATGATATAGAGAACACTACTCTTAATTATTCCTAGTCAAGTATTAACATTCAGGGACAATGTTAATGCATAGAGACTAGCATGTAGGTCAACACGATGACTTGATCTCACAAGTCATGGATATGAGATATCAAGTTGACACATGAGTATGCATTGGAGAATGTATACTGAATGACCCACCATGAGAAAGTATCATGGATCGTTATATGAGTGTCATATACTTTCTCATGTGACTATTAGTATGACTATTAGTCCTTAGACCTGAAGTCACCATAGTTCCCTACATAAGGAGTTATGTACTTTGGTTTCGTCAAACGTCACCCGTAACTGGGTGGACTATAAAGGCGATTACTGGGTATGTAACAAATTATGCGGAGGGATGTGAGTGATGTAGATGGGATCTATCCCTCCTATATGACGGGAGAGATATCATAGTCTTGATAGAGTGAGATCACTAAGTGCATGGCCATGCCCAAATAAGGCAATATGAGATATTGAGCTTATTTGATTATAGTGAGTCTACTTGGAGTTCAAGACACATAGATTGATTGGAGGATGACACGGTCTATGCTTCATAGAAGATCAATCTAGATATCGATGATAGAAGGACATTGTCACATATTATGAAAGTCATAATTAGTAGTCACATTGGTGATGTTGGATCTCAACATTCTTGTAACTTGGGTAGCAATGATGTGTTGCTAGATACCGCTCATTGCTTATGTTTCTAAGAGGTTAGAAGCATTGCCAACGTTACAAGAACCTATAGGGTCACACGCAAAGAACAAATAGATGGAGAAAAAAAAATGAAGTCAAGTTCGACTTGGCTAAATATGGAAAGTCCATAAAAGGCAAGTTTGACTTGACCCAAATCCAAATCAAGTTTGACTTGACTTGGTTCCACTTCAAGTTAGACTTGACATGGGAGAAGAAATGGAGTCAAGTTTGACTTGACTAAATATGGAAAGTCCATAAAAGGCAAGTTTGACTTGACCCAAATCCAAATCAAGTTTGACTTGACTTGGTTCCACTTCAAGTTAGACTTGACATGGGAGAAGAAATGGAGTCAAGTTTGACTTGACTAAATATGGAAAGTCCATAAAAGACAAGTTTGACTTGACCAAAAGACCACCTCACCTTGATTTGACCAAGTGATGACTTGGCTTAGTATTTGACCAATGATGATGTTCCACATCATCTCCAAAGGTTGTAACCCCCCATTTGAATTTGAATTCAAATTGAAAGGGGGTTATGGCAGGCCACTTAATGGCCATTAATGGCCATTATGTGGCCGGCCACAAAGAGAGAACAAAACAATGTTTTGTTCCATTTTTCTTAGTGGGTGTGTGTCTTCTCTTCTTCCTCCTCCAAGTGTTGGAGCTCTTCTTCTTCTTCTCATCTTGGCCGAACCCTTGAAAGGTGCTAACACACCTAAAGGGTTTCCTCCATCCACTTTGTTCGCGTGGATACTTCTAGAGGGACGGCACTTGACGTCCTAGAGATCCGACATCCAAAAGGAGCGAGCGGGATTAAGCGGGGCACGCGCCAAAGGTAAAATGGTTTATCCCTCTTTAGATCTAGGAGTAGATCGAGTTTTGAGCATGAAATGAATACGTGATTTTTTGTTTCGGAATTTTTCTTCGCACGAGATCCATGGCTTTGGGTTCTCGGGGTTTCCGCGACGCGAAAAGGCAGTTTTCGCGGCCCGAAAAACCCAACAATATAGGGCGCCTGTATTGATGGGGGGGGCTTGATTCATTCAGGTGCTTGAGTCAATAGGGGCGCTTGTATCAATGGGGGCGCCTGTATCAATAGGGGAGCCCGGGAAGTTGTTTTTCAGCCTCTTTATGTTTGTTTGCTTGCTTTCTCTTCAGTTTTAGGTACCTGCAAGATACACAAACACAAGACAAACAAGTAGATAATCTTAACCTTAAGGACTTGGTTCTGACTTCAGATTCCCATGAAACCCTAGGTCAAACCAACTCAAGTTCCCACCCCCGGGAACACGCCTTCAACCTACTCCTCTCAGGAGACGGTTGCCACCCAGTCCATTCGGGTGGACTTTTACTTAGCCTTCGATACTCTCGGATCTCGAGTCGTCCGAACCTTGACCCATCTCTACTTATGTCCTTAGTCATCGCTCAGCTAAGTTGCTCAATCCCTCAGACCAAGACTTCGTGCCCAAACCCTAGGTCCAGGACTTAGGTGCCCAGCCCTTGGCCAGGACTTAGTGCCCAATTCCACGAACCAGGACTTAGTGCCCAACCCTCGGTCAGGTCTTAGGTGCCCAGCCCTCAGCCAGGACTTAGTGCCCAATTCCATGAACCAGGGCTTAGTGCCCAGCTTTACTCACCAGGTCCTAGTGCCCAATTCTTAGAACCAGGACTTAGTGCCTAGGTTAACTAGGACTTTGGTTCACTTTGGTACTCTTTTCTTGACTACCCTTCCCTTGTTCAATGTATCACTGACTTAAGCATATTGTCAAACATTGAAACACTTAGAGGAGGACATCACTGATGCATCTTGCACTAACAAATCTTTCAAGAAGTAACTTGAAGATGAATTTTCAATAAAAGACTTTGTCAAGGAAAGGGTTGTTGCTCCAATAAGGCTACGACCAAAGAAGACCTCTGTGCCTCACCAAGACCTGGAAGACAATTATCGAAACTCAAATTTAATTTACTATTTGATAAATTTGAATCTAACACAAGTTTTGATTAAATCTTAGATTTAACACTAATTCGAAGATAAAGATAAAACATCTCACAAAACAGATAAGGTAACCTGTTTTGTCATGTAGAACTGGATGAGATGTCTAGGACCTAATAATGTAGTTCAACACTTTTTCAAAATCAACTCAAAATTAACTTTACATGTTTTTCACTCAACATTTTTTTCAAAAATTGAACTTCATTTGTTTTCAAAATTAACTCATCAAATTAAGTCTTGATTGAATTATACCAAGATCTAGAACCTGATTGGGTCAATATTGATTAGTCAAACCTAGTCAACATAGTCAAACCTGGTCAACACTGAAGTCCCTTAAGGCACTTAGATCGAGTCAGACGGTGTCGGATACAGGAGGAGTTTTTTTTTAATTCAGATCTTTCAAAAACCTTATGCTCTAAAACTTATTATCATCTTAAAATAAGGTTTTCAAAAATTGGTTCAAAAACCTTGTTATTTCACTATCTCTTTGAACAATTATCATCATTTCAAAATATTTTTTTAAAATTGTGCTATCATTCCAAATTGTGTTTTTAAAAATTATCTCCTTGAAAATTATCATACTCAAAAGGTCATTCAAAATTGCTCTTTTAATTTTGATAAACCCTAAGGACACAGAGGAAATTTTCTTCATGATCTACAAGGACTCCTAGGATGTGTCAAATTTAGGGGGAGTCTAAGTCAAAAGAATATTGTCTGACAAGTATTTTTCTAATTTTTTCTGGCAATTATTTTTGAAATTATTAAATAATTCTTTTGATCTGAACCAAACCCTAAAGACTCAGAGGAAGAGTACTTGTGGTCAACAAGCTTTCTAGGAATGGATCAAGCTTAGGGGGAGGTCAAATTAAAAGAGTTATTGAACATTTCAAAATAATATATTTTCATACATTGTATTTTCAAAATCTTTTGAAACTAAGTATTTCCTTTTTCAAATTACTATCATTTTAAACTCATTTTAGTAAAAATCACTTTCAAAAACCTATTTTTTTGAAATCACTTTTTAAAATAATATTTACTTTAGTTGGAAAATTTCCAGAACACTTAGGGAAATATGTCCTTGTAGTTAACAATGTTTCCTAGGAATATGTCAGACTGGAAAAGAAACCAAGTCAAGTAAAATATTATATTTTCAAAAATACTAATAGTTTTTTAAAGTAAATAGCTTTCAAAGTATAAATATTTTTCAAAACATAAATAGTTTTCAAAGCATAAATAGTTTTTAAAGCATAAATATTTTTCAAAGCATAAATATTTCTCAAAGTACAAATATTTCTCAAAGTGCCAATATTTGTTAAGTAGAAAATATTTTTCAAAGTACAAATTGTTATTTTTACAATATTTTTTTGAAAAAAATTATGTGTTAAGTGCAAGATTTTTCAAAGAACAAGTGTTTCCAATATTTTTCAAAGTACTGATGGTTGAAGTGTAAAATATCTTTCAAAATGCAAGTTTGTGCAGTGCACTATATTTGGCTAAGTGAAATTTTTTTAAAAGTGCATAATTTTTTTTGGTGAAAGTCCTTTTCTAAATGAATTTTTTTGGCAATATTAAGTTCAAAATATTTTTTCTAAAAAGTTTCCAAGTGCACAATACTTTTCAAAGTATAATTTTTTTGGTGTAATTTAAGTACTTAATTCTTTTCTAATATTTAGTCCTTTTTCAAAAAGGAAGATTTTTGAAATTGTTTTGTCAAAAATGATATGTTTTTCAAAAATTATACTAAGTACTTTGCAAAGGAAAGAAGTTTTATTGCTGAGATTCATAGATCAAATTCATTTCGTTTACAATTTTTTCATCAAGAACACTATATGAAACCTTTTGACCCCCGAATTTGACAAGTCTAGATTAAGTGGGTTGGTCCTTTTTCATGCTTGAATTCACTAGAGTTGGTTCAATATGGACTTCAAATTTTTTTTAACTAGCTCTAATTCAAAATTAACTTACAATAGTTGTTATCATTTTTTTTTGATATATGACAAAGGGGGAGAGAAAGGAGAAAAGAGAGAAAAATTTTCTTTTAATAAATTTTTCTTTCAAAAAGTAAAGTAAAATGTTTAAGTGCTTCAAAATTTTTTCAAAGTGCTTCAAAATTTTTTCAAAGTGCTTCAAAGTTTTTTCTAAGTGCTTCAAATTTTTTAAGTGCTTCAAATTTTTTAAGTACTTCAAAATTTTCTTCTAAGTATTTCTAAGAGCTTTCAAAAATTTCTAAGTGTTTCAAAATTTTCGAACAGTATTTTTTATATATTTCTAAGTAAAATTTTCCTTAGTAAACAAAGTTTGTCTGAGCAAAAACCTGTTGAGATTTTTGGCAAATGTTTCTAAGTAAAGTTTTTTCTTAGAAAACAAATCTTTGCGAAAACGTATTGAAAAATTCCTTAAAGAGTTTTTTGTTTCAAGTAAAATGTTTTTTGTGCACAAACTGTTCTTAAGAGAAATCTTTCTAAGTGTGCAAAAATTGAAACCCTTTAAAATTTTGATTAATTTTTTTAAAAAAATTCTTTTTGAAAAGCCTTGTAAGTTAAAGGTTTTTTTTTTACCAAAATTTAGGCTTGCAAAACTTGTCTAAGTAGAAATTTGTCTAAGTGTAAAAAGATTTTGGTAAAAATGTTTTTGCAAAACACTTAGTCAAACTTAAGAGCACTTAGAAGTTTTACAAAAACTGAATGCTTGTTTGAGGGGGAGAATGTTTACTTCAGGGGGAGATAAATGAAAATTGTTTTAAGTATGTTTTGCTTGTTAGATGTGCTATAAAATGTTGTTTTTAACTTAACTTTTTGAACCGTGTTGCCATAAATCAAAAAGGGGAGATTGTTAGTGCCGGAAGCACCAAAGTCAAACCTGTGTTTTGATAATGGAAAAGAGTTAGAAGTTAAGATTTTGTTGTGATCTAACAATGCTGGTTAAGTATGCAGGGAAAGTCCTTGGTACACTAGGCACTAAGTCCTGGTTCTATGAATTGGGCACTAAGTCCTGGCCGCGGGCTGGGAAACTAAGTCCTGACATAAGGTTGGGCAATAAGTCCTGGTCGCGGACTGGGCACGAAGACTTGATCCGGGGGATAGGGCAAAAGTCCAACCGAAGGAGCCGGTTGGCAAAAAGGTAAATTCTCCCGAGAGGAGTAGGTGAGGACGCGTTCCCCGTAGGAGGGGACATTAGGCGTCGGTTCGACCTAGGGTTTCATTTGGGAGACCCAAAGTCAGAACTAAGACAGCTTAGGCTGTAAATAATGTCTAACATATCATATATATTTGCTTCTTGTGTTTTGGAACTAACCCTGGTTGCTGGAAATGAAGGGACTGTGTTTTTGCAGCTCAGGCGCCTCTTTGAAAGGAGGCGCCTCACTGGGCTAGGCGCCTATATGGATACAGGCGCCCTAGTGCAAGACCAAACCAAGCCATTGAAGCAAAACTGCCACGAAAGCCTTTGGACCAAGTCAATCTAGGCGCCTGTGTTAACACAGGCACCCCAGTTAGCTCAGGCACCTCAAAGAAGGGGATAAGCACTGACCAAGCCTGTGGATTGGAGTTCGCGTAGGAGAGGCCATGTGTAGGCGCCCCCTTCAACACAGGCGCCCAAGCGACCACTATAAAAGGGGGTTCACCCCAAGGCTTGAGTACAACTTGCAAATCTTGCTTTCAACACTTTCGCTCAAGCGCTATGCTCCGGCACACTCTACACTCATGATTCAAGCGCCGACGACGACCCGCTACTCTGAAATTCCATTCACTCCGGTCTTCAGTAAAAGCTGTCATTTCTTAGGTGTTGTAATTCTCTTTTTCGATTCTATATCTGTACTCGAAACTGTAATCATTTCTACGAATATAGAATTGCCCAGCGTAAATGGTCAAGGACCATAGGCCTTGGAGTAGGAGTCGACCGCGACTCTGAACCAAATAAAATAAACTGTGTTAGCGACTTTGCTTTACTATTTCCATTGCGTATTTCTCTTTATTGTCCAAAAATTTTCCGATCGATATTCACCCCCCCTCTATCGATTTACTCCGATCCAACAGTTGTAAGAAGCTTCTCCGACTCCGAGATGTATCTGAGAAGGAGAAGGAATAGTGGTGATAGATCGCTAAGACTAAACCTTAGAGAAATCATCTTGGGAGGCGGTGAACTAAGTAAAATTGATTCTTTGGTGCTTGTGTTTTCTTTTATTGTGTATTTTATTTCTGTTGCGTGTTAACCTTTTGTAGATGAGTACGAAATCAAGATGAAGTGATCGTAGCTATCCACCCCTCTACCTTGTATTAGTCCTAATAGAATTCTCACTTTATTTAGTATTTGATGACCTCAACCTACTATGACTTTCTTTGCCTGGTATCTAGTCAATCTTGACCTGTTGGAGTTTCACTATCTTCTCACACCCAATCAACCTTGACCTATTAGAACTTCACCATGACCTAGCATTTGGTCAACCTTGACTTGTTAGGACTGTACCATTGCCAAACATATGGTCTTCTTCCTTTCTCGTGCCTAAATCTGATCCTCCATGACTTATCAGAACTTTGTTTCTCTTGGCCTAACATTTGGTCCTCCATGACATATTAAGACTTCACCAAATACCAAGCATCTAGTTAACCTTGATCAACTTAAATTTCATGTCTTATGCTGTAACGACCCGGCTCGTCGACCCGACCCCTCGGCCCCTTGGGTGGCCAAATTCCATTTTTGGCGGCCCAACAACCTGGCCCCTTTGGTCATCGACCGTCGACCATCGTTACTCACAAAAACTTCCCACCCCTGGCCAGTGGATTTTTGCCTTCCCCAGGATTCGAACTCTAGACCTCCAGGCTAAGTACTAGAGTTTATGAATCCTGGTAGCCAAGTGAGCCGGGCTGGGTCGTTACATATGCAACCAAGTGTCCAATACTCCATGACCCACTTAGACTTTACCTCTATACCAATTGTTCGATTCTCCATAACCCACTTAGTTTTTGTTGGTGTTGAAAGTACCAAATAATCGAATCTAATTTTTAATATTAGCAAAGAGTTTAAAGTTAAGTTGTGTTGTGATCTAACAATGTTGACTAAGTGTGCAGGTAGCTCAATCATAAAGTCCTAGTGAAAACTAGGCAAAGGGAAATCGCTAGTTGCAGTTAGGCAAGTGGAAGTCTTGGTCTGTGGAATTAGGCAGGAAGACTTGGTAGATCAAATACACTAGGTTTGAAGTTTAGATGGATTTGGAGGACTTGATGTCTAGCAGGTTGATAGGTTTGGAGGACTGGACAACGAGAGGAAGCCCTGGGGGTCAGAGGATCAGATGTCGAGCACAAAGTCTAAACAGGTCAGGAGGATCGAATGTTTGACAAGTCAGGTAAACCCTCCTGAGTGGAGTAGGTGAGGACACATTCCCTCGAAGGGAATAATAAGGTTCAGTCCAACCTAGGGTTTTAGAGAAATCTAAAATCAAGATCAGACAATCCTGATACTGTCGAATCATTCATCTCTATCTTTATTATACATGTTGTGTTAACCCTATGATGTAGGAACTTAAAGTTGAAAAGTAGCTAGAAAAGATTTTCCAGGCGCTCGGAGTAGACCCAGATGACTGGAGGTCTAGGCACCCTAAGTGGGTCTAGGCACTCAAATAGACTTGAACCCAACCACATGAGTGGCTAAGTTGGCATAGTCTATTTTGTTGACACACTTTACCTTCTAGGCACCCAGGATTGGTCTAGGCACCTGGGAAGAGATAAAGGTGACTCAGATAGAGTTTTGCCTAGGTGTAGCAACGTTAGTGGTCCAGGCACCCGGAGGTGGTCCAGGCACCTAGAGTTGGATAACTTAGTGATATAGGTGGATCTGATAGACCTCGGTGGAGGCGTTTGGAGCTAGTCCAGGTGCCTGGAATAGGCTATAAAAATGATCTTCTACTAGGAGATGAGACATTCATTCTTCTACACTCAAACGATCTTCTTGTTGCTCCAAACTTCTGGTACGACGTCGAAACGCCTCATCGACAATAAAGCTCTACTTCAGATTTCTTTAAAGTGGTTGACATTGCCTATTTTAGTCAATTGTGTTACATATTCAACTTCTTGTACTTGAGGAATTAAGAGTGAATTGTCCAACAAAAGCGATCAATGGTTGTGAGCCTTAGACTAGCAGCATAGGTTGTGAACCAAGTAAAAAGAAAGGTGTTAGCATTATTTATGTTTTCTGTTTCTACTGCTATCTCTCGAAGTGTTTGAAAACTGTGAAAAAGTGACACACATTATTTACCCCTTTTAGCGATTCATCGATTCTACAATTGGTATTAGAGTGGGGTCGCTCTGAATTGATGAAACTACTGTTCGAATAAAATTTTTTCTTACACCTTTTTTATTTTCTGATTTTTCATTTTGAGTTTTTTTGTCTTCTGACAAATCTTTTATATTTTTTTGTAGTGCTCGAAATTGATGCAATGCAACTTTGAACTGTTTTTTCGCTCTTTACTCTCACATAACTAATCCAAAACCTAGTCTTGGAAATCTTGTTTCTTTTAATCTTTTTTGTGAGATCTTTTTCTTCTTCTAAATAGCCCATCAAGAAGGCTATAACACCATTCGCTTACGTCTTTTCTCCTACAAGGATTTTGGTTATTGGAATGGGTGAATGAAGTATCATCTAAAGACTCAGGTGGAAATGTGGATCATGATCCAAACTGGATTCACACTCCTCGCCAATAAAGACAGAGAACTCCTCACCTACAATAAATGGGATGCAATAACAAAGAAGAAGATTGATGCTGACGTAAAGTGACTCAAACTCTTCAGTGTGGTCTGACAAAGGAAGAGCTGAACCGGGCAGTACATTTCAAAAGTGCCAAATGTTTGATCGGTGTCGGTCGATTGAGGGGGGGGGTGAATATCGACTTGAAAAATTTTGTCGGAATCTCGTCGTTCGATCATCTTTCTATCAAATTTAGTACGCAGCGGAAATACTAAAAAAAGACAAAAAAAAACTCACGGGATTTACTTAGTTCCTAACCCCCCCAGGGTCAGTACATAGTCCACTAGTGGTCTCCTTTCTGGACTTTCTGGAAGCGGAGAAACCCATCTTACAGTTTAAGTACAAACACAAAAATAATAAATAAGTACAACTTAAAAAGCAAACCAAAATGAAAATCTCGACCAACTCTGGAAGTTCGAAATGCCGCGCGCTTCTTCCTGGAGCCTCCTTGGTCACAGAGTTTCGTTGTAGCACTTTTGCTTTGCACAAAAACACTTAGCGGATGGAAAAGTTGATTGCTTGATGTGAGGGGTCGAACCCCTATTTATTCTGCATTCTCGGGGGCCTCAGGGCTCTTGGGCGCCTGCCACGTGTGGTCAAAACTTCATCCATAGTAGCTATTCTCGCGCAGGGATAACCTTCCCTTCCCAGGCGCCTGGCTTACCAGGTGCCTAGGAAGGCTTGCCCGTAACTAGGGCGCCCAACTTCATAATGGGTGCCTGATTCATTCAGGAGCCCAAGAAGCTTTCTTCCCAGGCCTTGTTTCTCTTGCGTTTGTTGTTCTATCTTGCCTCCAACTCCAGGTACCTACAAGACAACAAACACAAGACAAACATATAAATAATAAGCCTTAATTGATTGGCTCTGACTTTGGATTTCACAATGAAACCCTAGGTCGAACGGATGCTAAATGTTCCCTTTCCCGGGGGATGCGCCCTCACCTACTCTACCCTGGAGAAGTTATCTTTTGCCAACCGGAACCTCCGGTTGGACTTTTGCTCAGCCTTCGAGAACCCGGATCTCAAGACGTCCGACCTTAACCCGTCTCTACTTTTGTCCGTGATCCCCACTCGGCTAAGTCTTTTGCCCGATCCTCGACCAGGACTTCGTGCTCGGCCTCCGAAACTCCCGGATCTCGAGACGTCCTACCTCGACCCCTCTCTACTTCTGTCCGTAGTCCTCGTTCGGCTAAGATTCCGTTGCCCGATCCCCGACTAGGACTTTGTGCTCAGTCCCTTGGACCAAGACTTCGTGCCCAGCTTCACTCACTAGGATTTCTTCCACCTAGCTTCACTCACTATAACCCAACTTCAATTACCAAGATTTCTTACACCTAACTTCACTCACTAGGACCCAGCTTCACTCACTAGGACCCAACTTCACTCACAAGAATTTCTTCCATCTTTCAATTAAGTATCATCCCAAACCTCAAGTTCGGTTTGGTTTAATCCCTTGGTCAAACTGACCAACCCTGGGTTCTATTTACTCTACCAAACATCAGATCCTGTTTGGCTAATCCCTTTGTCAAACTATTCAAACCTAGGTTTACTCTACCAAACATCAAGTCCTGTTTGACTTAACCCTTGATCACTTTGACTAAACCTAAGTATATTGTCACTTATAGTTCTGTCAAACGTCAGGTCCTGTTTGGCTAACCCTTTGTCAAACTTGATCAAACCTGGGTTTATCCTACCAAACATCAGGTCCTATTTGACTTAACCCATGATCACTTTGACTAACATTAGTATTGTCAAACATCGAAACCTTAGAGGATGACTATTCATCCCTGATGCTCTTTGCACCAACACCAAAGAACTTTGGAAGAAACTGATCGAGTTATACGAAGGCACCTCCAACACCATGGTATCGAAACGTGATTTAATTTTGAATAGACTGTATAACATAAAAATGCAAGAAGATGAGTTGGCAAGCCAACTCCACACTCGAAGTTAAGATCTTCTCAACAGCCTTTAGGAGATCAATCAAAAAATTGAAAATCATGATATTATTAGGTATACCCTTAACACCTTTCCTAAGAACACTTTGTCAACATTTATGGTAGATGGCTACAACATTTCCAAGGATCTTTTAGTTCTTAGATTAGATTAGTTATTTTTCAAATTCGAGTTGCATGAGCAAACTAATACAGACTCAACCGAGAAAGGTATCACCTTGATTGCAGGTAAAATCAAGATAAAGGAGCCAAAGCACAAGTCCTAAACTGAACTAGAGTCTGAAGACAAATCAGAATCAGAAGATGACGATGAGATCACCACTGAACTAGTCAACTTGGTTCAGAAGCTATACAAGAAAATTAAAAGATTCACCAAATGTGAAATTAAGAAGGTGATCCAAACAAATGCCAACCAATCGAGTCCGAACCCAAGTATGAAGGGCAAGCTGAAGTAACTTGCTACGGATGCAACAAGAAAGGGTATTTTAAAGTAGAGTGTTTGAATCATTGATAACCACCATTTTTGTTGATTATTTTAGGCTCTTAAATCCATGTTTGATCCATATTTTATATGCTTAAGTTTGCAATTTTATTAGGTTTCATGTATTCCCTTCATTTTGGCTTTTAATTCTAATCTTTGTATATTTGGGATATTTTTGGCACTAAATTTGGATATTATTTTGTAGGCTTCAATTGATCATGGACCTAGATCAAATCGGGTCAGACTTGAGTCAGCATTGGATCCAGATCAAAGGGATCAAGCATCGGATTGATAGGAGCCGTCCATTCTAGAGAACGGCTAGATCTGAGCCATCGGTCAACTTCTGGTCGATCCGAGTCCAAGATAGAATCAATTATGACCAGAGACCAAGATCTAAAAATTTCAGCCAAATCGGAAGTGATCTGACCGTTGGATCGAGCTTAAGATGTTCTAGACCATCCGTTCAAGAAAAGGGAAGATCTGGACCATCCGCCACTGATCTGGTTAATCCGAGCTGGGGACAGGTAGATCAGGACCATTGATTGGAATCTGTGAAGTTTGGTTCAGATCGGAAGAGATCTGACCGTTGGATGAAGCCGAATCGATCTTAGCCGTCCGTTACTAATGAGCTTTGAGTTCTGGGCTGAACCCAAGCTAGGACTGAACCCAAGAGTTGGCTTGACTGAACTCGAACTAGACTGAACCAGAGCTGAACCAACTGAAGCTGGCTTGGCTGAGCTGTTTGACTGAACCAAGTGCTGATTGAACCCAAGCTGGATTGAACCCAGGACTGAACCGAAGCTGGCTTGACTGATTGAATCAACTGCTTGGTTTGGCTGAACCACACTGATTGACTGAACCCAGGAATCGAACTCGAGCTGTGGCTTGGCTGACCGAATCCACGCGCAGCCGGGGATCAAAAAGGGAAGAATCGCGCGACCTAGGTCTTCATCGACTCCACACGCAGGGCTCGCGGCGATTTCTTCTCCTCCATCTTCATCGTCGCCGCAGCTAGGGTAGCGGGTTCGTGCCCTAGTCGCCGGAGCTTCGATCAACTGAGTTGAGGGGTTCCCGACTCATTCATCCACCTCCACCGGCGTCTCCACCATTTCATCGCCGCCGCAAGCTAGGGTAGCGGGTTCGTGCCCTAGCCGACCAGAGCTTGATCGATTGTAGTTTGAGGGGTTCCCGGCTCGATCCGATCAATGCCATCCACGCCGCCGACCACAGCTAGGGTTAGGGGTTCCAACCTTAGCTGGCCGGAGTTCGTCATCGCCACGATTTCTTCATCAGCGTCCAGCAGCTTCAATTTCATTTACAGCAATTGTTTTTATTTCTAGCAGTAGATTTTTCACAGTTGATTCTTCTGCAGTTACTTCTTCATCCAGCTTCGTCAGATTCGGCAGCTACTCTTTTCATCTTCATAGTTTCAATTCCCCGCAATTCATCTTCATTAGATCCGGCAGCCACTCTTTTCAGAGGTCTTCACAGCTTGTTCTTCCAATTCCAGCAGCAATTCTTCCTCCATAGCAGTAGATTTTCCATTGCAGATTTCCTTTCAGTAATGTTCAATTCCATTCCAGCAGTTTTTCTCTTCACAGCCGAGTTGGGTAGCTCTGTCCCACTTCCAGCAGCCTTCCTCAGCTTGGTTGATTTAATTTTGTTGATAATTGAATGTTAGTGATAATTGAAGAATTGTTATGTGCTTGATCGTAAAATGTCTGTATTGGATTGATCTTCTCCTATTCAAATTGCACTTGCTTGAATCAATTTTAATCATGCATATGAGGTGTTTGGTCAAATTCCTGTTAGAACAATTTCTTTCAATTGGGATGTTCCTAGTTGCTTAACTCTGGTTTTGAGTTGTTTTTTCTATTGCTTTAGATTACATGATTTTATTTGAATGCAATTAATTTAGGATTAGATTAGATTTCTTCAATGTTGTAGTTTGCTCTGTGTTTAGTTTCTTAATGCTTTATTTCAAGTTGCGCTTTCTTTATTGCAATTGTAGTCTGGTTAATTTAGATTTCTTTATCTGCATTGTCCTTCCTTAATTAGAATTAGGTTTCATATTTGCTCTGTTATTCATTTCGTAGTCCTAGCTCTTAAATCCAAAACCCAGTTTCATATCCCAAAACCCAAAAGCAATAAGATACGATCTTGAGATTTATCTTGTACCAACTACATTCGTTGGGAGACGACTCGAGTTACTCTATGCTACATTAGTTTAGAGGAATTCGGTACTTAAATTGTATTTGAAACCGTAACGCGACAAATATATGCGGTTACGAATAATCCTGCTAAAGTAATAGGAATTAGACCTAAGACGATTCCAAATAGAAAAACTTCAATCATTTCGGTTTGTTTAAGGGGATAAAAAAATAGGTAAGATACATTTAAAAATATTAATCTGAATTATCCATGAATCTCAATGACCAAGAATTGACAATTGGTGTGTAAAAGAACCATAGAATACCAAGAATCTCAGAGAAATATTCGTTTTTATCAATTTTTTCATTCAATTTATTTCAAATAAGTCGAGTTGCACCAAACATTAGGTCCTATTTGACTTAACCCATGATCACTTTGACTAACGTTAGTATTGTCAAACATCGAAACCTTAGAGGATGACTATTCATCCCTGATGCTCTTTGCACCAACACCAAAGAACTTTGGAAGAAACTGATCGAGTTATACGAAGGCACCTCCAACACCATGGTATCGAAACGTGATTTAATTTTGAATAGACTGTATAACATAAAAATGCAAGAAGATGAGTTAGCAAGCCAACTCCACACTCGAAGTTAAGATCTTCTCAACAGCCTTTAGGAGATCAATCAAAAAATTGAAAATCATGATATTATTAGGTATACCCTTAACACCTTTCCTAAGAACACTTTGTCAACATTTATGGTAGATGGCTACAACATTTCCAAGGATCTTTTAGTTCTTAGATTAGATTAGTTATTTTTCAAATTCGAGTTGCATGAGCAAACTAATACAGACTCAACCGAGAAAGGTATCACCTTGATTGTAGGTAAAATCAAGATAAAGGAGCCAAAGCACAAGTCCTAAACTGAACTAGAGTCTGAAGACAAATCAGAATCAGAAGATGACGATGAGATCACCACTGAACTAGTCAACTTGGTTCAGAAGCTATACAAGAAAATTAAAAGATTCACCAAATGTGAAATTAAGAAGGTGATCCAAACAAATGCCAACCAATCGAGTCCGAACCCAAGTATGAAGGGCAAGCTAAAGTAACTTGCTACGGATGCAACAAGAAAGGGTATTTTAAAGTAGAGTGTTTGAATCATAAGGAAGCCAAGAAGCCATGGAGAATGAAGACATTGAAAGCAACGTGGGATGAATCCTTGTCAGTAGAGTCAGAAGAAGAAGAACAAGATCAAGTGAGTTTTCTTGCACTACCAGCACAAGAACAAGTGGCCGAGACTGAGTCTAAGCCCAAATCTAAAGTTGAGTTTGAGATAAGCCATAGATCCATATCCATTTCAGATAAATCCATAACTAAGGTAGACTCTCCTTTAGTCAATGAGTTTTATTCAATGTTTTATGAAATAACTCGAGAATTAGCCAAGTCCAATGTTTAGGTTAAGTCACTCCAAATGGAGATAAAAATCCTTAAGGAGGAGACAAACCCAATTTCTTTGACTGAATAAGTTCAAAGTGGAACTTCAACTCAAGTCCAATAACTTGAGGAAGAAAATTCCACTGCGAAACGTCAAATAAAAAACATAAAGAATCATTAGAATGGCTCACTTTGGGTTTCAAAAACCTTGATATGATGATTGGAAAATAAAGGATTGTATAATTGATCCAGACTAGGATACAAGGCTAAGACTCATTTTAAGTCGTACCTATCAATTGTAAATTGAACTGCTAGAAACCATGTCTAATTATGAGTCCCTAAAACAAGCTTGATTAATCAAGTTAGACCAAACTAATATTGGATCAAATTCATTACCTAGATAGACCATATAGAGATTATAATCTAGGGGGAGCCAATAAAAAAACTATTTTCTTTGTTAGGTAAATTTACATGTTTGTTTGATTTACAATTTTTCTTGCATTTTTATTTTTCTACATAATTTAGAACGGTTAGATAAAGACTTAGGCTTGCTTGACATTTGCTTAACCTAGTACTAGGGTGGGGCGAGATGATAGTATTGGTGCAGTTTGCACTAATGATCAAATTCAAGTTTTGATGTATGACAAATGGTTAATGTTAGAGGTTACGTTTATTAACCTTGTTATAAAGTGTGCATAATTGAAAGACTTAAGAACTGACACTAGGTTGAAGCCCAAGTTGGTTAAGACTTGGTTGGAAGTCTAGTTTGGGTTGGTGGGCCTGACAACTGGCTGAAGCCTAGGTTAGTTGATGTTCGGACAATCAACCCAAGGATGATCGAGAAGATCATAGTTTTGATGTGTGTGTCAACATGTTTAAGGTTAGGGTGTTATCTTGTTATTTAATATGTGTGATTGAGTTTGTAGGACTTGGAGAATCACACATGGAGGACCTATTCGAGGGACGAGAACCGAGGGAGGAGGACTCCAAGGGCGAGCCAAGAAGTGGACTTCAAAGGGCACACGTGAAGGGTGGCATGGAGGAAAGCCAAGGGAAGGCTTGTGTGCGCATCTGAGGGACGATAGCCGGTGGAAGAGGACTTCAAGAGGCAAGCCAAGGGAGTGTACATGAAGGTACACGTGAACGAGGGTCAAGGAGGGTCTTCAGAGTGAGAAAGAGAGATTGTACAAGCTGGGCAGTCGACTGGTAGAAAGGCAGTCGACTGGTAACCCCAAAATATAGCCGTTGAGTTAGCCATTGGCTAGCAATTAAGGCTAGACCAATCGACTGGTGTCGGGCTGGACAACTCGTGGAGTTGTCCTTTACTCTTATTTAAAGAGGACTTTTTGACACGAGGAAGGTACAGTCCTTTACTTTACCAAAGTGCTGTTAGTGCATGAAGTGCTCAAATCTTCCTCTTGTGTTTATTTTCATCTTGTAAAGAGGAAGAAGATAACCTTGTAAAGGTTTTCTCTACCTTGAAGGAGATTTTCATAGTGGAGTGTGTGCTCGTGCGTGAATCCTTGGATTAGTCACATTTCGGGGTGGATACCATGTAAAATCTGTGAGTTAGCATTGGCTCTTACATTTTTATTATATTATTTGTATTGTGCTAACAATCTTGTAGAGAAAGTTCGAAAAAGTGCTATTCATCCCCCCCCCTCTAGCAAGTGCCATGATCTAACAAGTGGTATCAGAGCCGGTTCTCTTCGGGAGAACTCACCGTCAATCGGAGTAACAAGAAATGACATTTCAAGAGGGCTATAGCACCGCAAGGCCACCGTTCTTCGACGGAAACGACTTCGCCTATTGGAAAGGTAGGATGGAGTACTACCTAATGAACGATATTGAAAATTGGATGAGTGTTGTAGAGAGCTTCGATGCACCCGTCAATGAAAGAGGAGAGCCACTACCAATGAGAACATGGACAAAGGAAATCATGAAGAAGGCGCAAGCAAACACGAAGGCCACCACAACACTTCAATGCAGATTATTAAAGGAGCAACTTAACAAAGTGGGGCTTTTCAAGAGCACCAAGGAATTATGGGAGAAGCTAGTCGAGCTCAACGAAGGTTCAAACGAGTCAAGGAGGGCAAAGAACGACCTCTTGGTGGCTCAACTACAATCATTATCAATGAAGACCAACGAGACAGTTAGCCAACTACGTGGAAGGGTAAAAGAAATTATCAACGAGCTACATGTAATTGGTGAGAAGGTTGAAAACCGCGATCTTGTGAGGTATGTTTTACAATCATTCCCTAGGACTAAATTGTGGGCATCAATGGTTGATGCCTACAAAGTATCAAGGGATCTTTCTATGGTAAAGTTATATGATTTGTTTTGTGAGTTTGAGTTACATGAGCAAGCTAACATTTCATCTAAAGAAAAAGGTATAGCGTTTATTATAGAAAAGGAAAAGAAAAAGAAGAAGGAAAAGAAGAAGGTCATCTATTCATCATCATCCGACTCGGAGGAGTCAAGCACTTCAATGGATAGTGACCAAGAGGCTTTCATGGTAAGAAAAATGCGTAGAGCCTTTAAAAGTTTTCTAACAAGTCTTATGGTAGGAAAGGTTCAAAGAGCAAGAGCAAAGGAAAGGACATTATTTGCTATAATTGCTACCAAGAGGGACACATGAAGAATGAGTGTACACAACTAAAGAGAAGAGAAGAGAAGAAGGAGGATAGGACGAAGGGTGACAAGAAGAAATCGAAGGGAAAAAAGAAGAATGCCACAAGCTTCAAAGCTACTTGGGATGATCCATCATCTTCGGAGGAGGAAGAAGAACATGTGTCCCACTTCGCACTAATGGGAGTGGACAACTTGGAGTCATCCGATGATGAGAGGAGTTCTAGTATTGAAGATGAAAGTGAAGGTTCATCATCCGACTCCGAGGTTTCGGTAAGTGAGGTATCTAGCTTACTCTCCTCTACTCTTATCAAAATTATTACTAGTACATATGTTGATTTGGCTAAGGCTAGGAGGAAAGTTAAGGAATTAAAGAATGAAGTTTACATGCTTAAATTAGAATCAATAAAACTTAAGGGCAATTTGCATGTTCCCTCTATTGTTTCAAATGATGCATGTTTTGAAAAAGAAAATAGGGAACTAAGAGAAAAGGTAGAGGACCTCACCAAGGCACTTAGGAAATTTCAAGTTGGCTCTAGCAACCTTGATATAATAATAAATAGCCAAAGAGCCGTGTACAACAAAGTCGAGATAGGTTATAGGTCAAAAACCAAGGAGGTAGCTTTTGTTTCACTTATGGGTAGAAAGGGTGCCTCTAGGAGACTAAGTGTTAAGGGAAATGCAAAGAAGGCTTGGGTACCAAAGAAATATTTAAATGATGCTTGTGGAACTAAGATTTGGGTACCAAAAGCTTGTGTTTTCCATGTTGTATAGGTGAAGGTGAAGGGAGCCTCAAATATGTGGATAGTAGATAGCGGGTGTTCAAGGCACATGACCGGAGATGTAAGCAAGTTCACCACTATTAGCTATCTAAGAGAAGGCACCGTATCTTTCGGAAATAGTGGGAAACTCAAAATAATTGGTAGGGGCACCATTGAGATATCTCCTACAATCACTATCCATAAAGTTCTTTTAATTAAGGGAATGGAGTTTAATTTACTTAGTGTAAGTCAACTTTGTGATGCGGATATAGGGTTGAGTTTCATGCTAGAAAGTGTCTAATTAAACAAAATGGATCCGAAAGTATTATGCTAGAAGGATATAGAGAGGCTAATCTTTACTATCTTAATCTTGCTTATGCTTCTAATAATTTACCTAAGTGTCTCATATCTAAAGAAGAAGAAGGATGGTTGTGGCACCGACGGCTTGGGCACATCAACATGAAGAACATTACAAGAGTTGCCAAGAAGGAGTTGGTGAAGGGGCTTCCCATGATCAAGTATGAAAAGACCAAAATGTATGATGTATGCCAAGAGGGTAAGCAAACTAGGTCATCACACAAAGGTAAATCCTTAACTAGCACTACTTTACCTTTAGAATTATTGCATATGGATCTATTTGATTGTCATAGCACTCTCTCACTAGTAGGGAGTAAATATTGTTTGCTTATAGTAGATGATTTTTCTAGATTTACTTGGGTATTTTTCATGAAGCATAAAGGTGATACCTTAGAAATTTCATAGGTTTTAGTAAGAGGGTTGAAAATGAGAAACACCTCAAAATCAACCGAATTAGGAGTGACCATGGTGGGGAGTTCCAAAACTCAAACTTCTCACAATTTTGTGTAGAAAATGGATACAAGCATGAATTTTCATGCCCAAGGACTCCTCAACAAAATGGTGTAGTAGAAAGGAGAAATAGAGCCCTACAATAGGCCGCTAGAAGTATGCTTAATGCATATTCACTTCCTAGCTACTTTTTGGCTGAAGCGGTAAATACCACTTGTTACATCCAAAACCGGATATTAATTCATAGATTTTTAGGAAAAACACCATTTGAGTTGTGGAATGGGAGAATTCCACAAGTTCATTACTTTAGGGTTTTTGATATAAAGTGTACATTTTGAACACCAAGGATGAGTTAAGGAAGTTTGAATCTAAAGCGGATGAGGGGATCTTGGTTGGTTATTCATCCACTAGTAGAGGATATAGGGTATATAACAAAAGGACTAAGGTAATTGAGGAGTCTTCAAATGTGGATTTTGATGAGACCACTAGTACCTACCCTAGGAAATCTTTTATTTATAAGGACATAGAAGAAAGTCAACCCCTTACCCAAGAAATTCAAGACCTACATTTAGAGGGCAATGATCAAGGGGGAGAGAGGAGTTCATTAGAGGATGAACATTATGTAGTTAATGAACCCATAACCTCTAGGCCCTTAAGGCATCACCAAGATCACCCCATTGACCAAATAGTGGGTGATGTCACTCAAGAGGTGAGGACTAGGTCTTACTTTAGAGAATAAAGTAGTCAAATTACCTTGATTTCTCAATTAGAACCAAAATCTATTGATGCAGCATTAGGTGATGTGGATTGGGTCCTAGCTATGCAAGAGGAGTTAAATCAATTTGAAAAGAGTGAAGTATGGGAGTTGGTTCCTAGGCCAAATGATTGTACCATTGTCACCATTAGATGGGTCTTTAGAACAAGCTAGATGATCAAGGAAAGATAACTAGAAATAAAGCTAGGTTGGTAGCTAGGGGGTTTAATCAAGTAGAGGGCCTTGACTATGATGAGATATATGCCCCCGTAGCTAGATTAGAGTCCATTAGAATATTATTAGCATATGTCGCTCACATGAGTTTCACACTTTACCAAATGGATGTGAAGTCGGCATTCCTTAATGGGGTCATTAAGGAAGAGGTATATGTAGAGCAACCACCTGGGTTTGAGAACCCAAATTACCCTAGACATGTCTATAAACTATGAAAAGTCTTGTATGGATTGAAACAAGTACCCCGGGCTTGGTATGAAATGCTTTCATCATTCTTAGTGTCTAAGGGTTTTAGGAGAGGCACAATTGACCCTATCTTATGTAGGACCGGTGCCATCGATAGAGGGGGGGGTGAATATCAACCGTTCAAAATCTTTCGCGGAACCTCGTAGAAAACTCGGATCGTTCTAGACTTAAGATATTAGTAGCAGCGGAAAATAAATAGAACGAAGAAAAACAAAGCATAGGACACAGCGGATTTTTACTTGGTTCCCGACCCCCCAGGGTCAGTACATCCAAGGCCTATGCACGGGAACGCCCGCCCACTATTGGTCTCCTTCCCGGACTTTCCGGAGGCGGAGAAACCCGACTTATAGTGCAAGATTACAATAAAAAATATAGGAAATTGAAGTATAATTAAAGCAAACCGAACAGAACAAGGATGAAGCTCGACCAATCTGGACTTCTGAAGTGCCGCGCACTTCCTCCTGGAGCCTCCCGGTCGTAGAGCCTCGTCTTTAGTACGTTGTCATCGGTCAGAGTGATCAAAACAGTACTTTTCAGTCGTTGCTAAAGCAGAGGGGTCGAAGCCCCTTATATAGGCCTCCTGGGGGCGCCCTGGACGTTGGGGGCGCCCCGGAAGACTCGGTCAAATTTTATCCCTGCGCCTACTTCACCGCAACTGATAACAACTTTGACCAGGGTGCCCCGGACCTCCTGGGCGCCCTCATGGAGGCTTATCTGGGTTTCGGAGTCGAAACAACAAATACAGGTTTGAATCCGGGCGCCCCGCTTGACACCTGTTCTGCCTGCTTCACAAAAACCCACTTTTTACCATTGTCTGGGGGCGCCCTGGTTGCATGGGGGCGCCCCCCTTGATGGGGGCGCCCTGCTTAAAGCCTGCAAGAACAGTTTTTTGCCTGGTTTACCTGCTTTATCTCCGGTTCTTGATACCTGCAAGATACACAAACACAAAGCATAGATACATATGATGTTAGCTTTAAGGACTTGGTTCGGACTTCGGATTTACACGAAACCCTAGGTCGAACCGGCACAAGTTCCCATCCCTGAGAACTTGCCCTTCACCTACTCCTTTCAGGAGACGATTGCCACCCAGCCCTTCGGGTGGACTTTTCCTTAGCTTCCGATACCTCCGGACCTCAAGACGCCCAAACCCTGACCCGTCTCTCCTCCTGTCCTTAGTCATCGCTCAGCTAAGTTGCTCAGTCCCTTGGACCAAGATTTCCTAGCAGTCCTTCGCCAGGTGCCTAGCAGTCCTTCGCCAGGTCTTCATTCCCTAGCAGCCCTTCGCTAGGTGCCTAGCAGCCTTTCGCTAGGTCTTTATTACCAAGCGGTCCTTCGCCTGGTGCCTAGCAATCCTTCGCTAGGTCTTCTATGCCTAGCAGCCCTTCGCTAGGTGCCTAGCAGCCCTTCGCTAGGTCTTAAGGTTCCGTTGCCTAGATTAACTAGGACTTTTCTTCAACTTTGGTTACCTCTCTCTTACTCCCCTTTGTCTGTTCAATGTATCACTGACTTAAGTGTATTGTCAAACATTAAAACACTTAAAGAGGAATATCATTGATGCAACTTGCACCAACACCTTATTCCTAAAATCTAAGGATAAGGACATCTTTGTGGCCCAAGTATATGTGGATGATATTATCTTTGGTTCCACAAATAGTAAATTTCTCCATGAGTTTATTAAATGCAAGGAAAATGAATTTGAGATGAGTCTTCTGGGTGAGTTGACATTCTTTTTGGGATTACAAGTTAAACAAACAAATGAAGGGACTCATGTTTATCAAACTAAATATGCTAGGGAAATCATTAAGAAATTTGACCTAGAAAATGCTAAGGTAGCATCTACCCCTATAGGAACAAATGTCAAAATGGATAGTGATCTTGAAGGTAAAATGGTAGACTCAAAGCAATATAGGAGCATGATTGGTAGTTTATTGTACCTAACAGTTAGTAGACCCGATATATTATTTGCGGTAGGTATGTGTGCAAGGTACCAATCATGTGCCAAAGAGTCTCATTTAGTGGTAGTTAAGAGGATTTTAAGATATATTAAAGGTACTCTTAATGTCGGGCTTTGGTATCCTAGAACCCCAAATGTTGAACTTTTTGGATATACCGATTCAGACTATGCGGGTTGTAAACTAGATAGAAAGAGTACTAGTGTAGGATGTCAATTTATTGCGTCATCTTTGGATAGTTGGAGTAGTAGGAAATAACCATGTGTTACCATATCAACAACGGAGGCCGAATATGTGGCAGTGGGTGGTTGTGTGTCCCAACTACTTTGGATTATGCACACCTTAGAGGATTATGAGTTACATTACTCCAAGGTCAAGGTCTTATGTGATAATGTAAGTACAATTAACTTGACCAAAAATTCGGTTCACCATTCTAGAAAAAAACACATTGAAGTGAAGCATCACTTCATTAGGGATCATGTGGCAAGGGGTGACATAGATTTGCACTATGTTGAGTCAAAGTCAAACCTTGCTGATATATTTACCAAGCCTCTTCCCGAAGCGGAGTTCACATCCTTAAGAAGGGGCCTTGGTATGTGTTTTGTGTTGAGGACCTTTGTGATCCGGAGTGATCATGAGTTTTGATGTTTAGGCAAAGGGTTTAAGTTAGGTTTTCCCTTGTGTACTAATATGTGTAATTGAGTGTGCAGGATTGCAGGTTTACATATATTGACTCGGCTAGATGGCTTTGGTATGGTGAAGGGTTGCATGGAGACAAGCTGGAGGCTTGTGTGCACCCGAGGGACCTTAGTATAGCAGGGACGATGAGCTGAGGGGCGCGAACTTCGAGGCATGCGTGAAGGATGGCATAGAGGCAAGCTGGAAGCTTGCGTGCATCCGAGGGATGGGAGCCGAAGATGAAGAGGGCGCGAAGGCAATAGTTGAGGCTGCTGATGAGGAGTCAGTCGAGTTGTGAAGGTACGAGTGTTGTGTGATTGTACTCGGAAAATCCTAGGGCTCGAGTGCTGACAGAAGTGTACTCGGGAAGGAAAACCCTAGGTGTGTGAGTGGGGCAGTCGACTGATAAAACTCATAGAGAGTTTTTGGCTGGGGACCAGTTGACTGCCCTGGGAGCAGTCGACTGGTAGCGGCTGATGAGTTGGCTGAAAATTCGAATGTTGGAGTGCAATGGTCGATTTTTAGTGGCACCAGTCGACTGCCCTGGGAGCAGTCGACTGGTGGCGAGGGTTTTCAGCCTTAGTCCTATTTAAGAGGACTTCGTGTTTGCTGAAAGTTTTGACGAAGTCTTGGCTAAAGGCAAAATAGTAGTCTTGGTGCTCAGGTCGTGTCAAGGTGTTCTGGTGAGGTTTCTCCACCCACAAGGAGCGACAAGGGCTAGCCGGAGGTTATCTGGGGAGTGATCCACCGACGGATTCTGGGATTAGTCGCCCTTAGGGGTGGATACCAAGTCAATCCCTTTGTTAGCATTGTTTACATTGTTAGTTTTTGTTTTATTGTATATTCTGCTTGCGCAACTAACCGTGTAGGAAGAAAGAGTTCGAAAAATTGCTAATCACCCCCTCTAGAAACCGTACAAGATCCAACAAGTGGTATCAGAGCGAAGGACTGCTCATGATTGGAATAACCGCCAAGAAGAGCAAAAGCTAGAGGGAAGAACAATGGAAGACAAATTTGGGAAAGACATCTACACTCCACCTCTCTACGACAATGAAGATTTCGGATATTGGAGGATGTGAATGAAGACATGGCTTGGAATGGAGTGGGGATGTAGGATGGCAATAGAAGAGCCCTTCGAAGTTCCAAAGGACAAGCACGGAAAGAAGTTTCGTCCTAGATATTGGGACAAAGAGCAACAAAAGCAATCTAGGGCGAATGAGAAGGTAATCAATATTTTGATTAATATTTTGCCTAACAATGTGTTGAGTAGTGTAGGGACATGTACAAATGCATATGAGTTGTGGAATAAATTGGAAGAAGTTCATAAGAACCCTACACAAGATCAACTAGTAGAAGAGCCCGAAGAAATGAATTCAAGTGTCCAAAAAGATCAAGAGAAGGAAGAATTGATCATATCATCAAGTGAAGAGGAAGAACTAAGTGAAAGATCATCCACCTCAACAAGAGAAGAAGAGGAGGTGTCAAGTTCAAAAATTGAGAGGGAGGAGAGACCCTTATCTATACCGAATCAAGAGGAAGCATCTACTTCATCCAAGGTTGAAGAAGAGGTCAACCTAGCTTCTACCTCCACCAAAGCAAGAGCCAAAGACTACATTATATGCTTTGGGTGCAACGAAAAGGGATACTACAAGGATAAGTGTCCAAAGGGTAAGAAAAAGGAGGTAACCTCTAAACCAATTTCAATTCCTTTTAAATCTAATATGGGGTGTAGGAATGAAGGAGCCCAAGCTAAAAAGAAGAAAATTAGATGCTTCACATGTGGAGAGCTAGGGCACTGCCACACCAAGTGCCCAAAGAAAGGTGAAATCAAGAAAATGGAGCACCTTAGAAGATGGGAGAAAGAAGAAAGGAAAAAAAGAAGCCCACGGTAAGGAGGAACTACAAAGGTAAGGGAGGTAACTCCTAACCCTAAGTTAAAATTTAATTTAAATTCAAGTTCCTCTATGCATGATAAAAATAGAGTTAACTATTCATCCATGCATGCTAGAAATCATGAAAATTGCTTACTTGTGCACAATTTTGGATTTAGATACAATGATAGGACTAAGAGTAACAAGGTAGATCAAAATCCTAGGAAAAGCATGCATCATGATAGACCTAAGACTTTTGTATCTAAGGATCAAGGCATTAACCCCAAGAAGGGGAGACATATGCCTAGAAAAGAGGGTAGGTCTAGGAATGTCCAAAGTGGACATATGGACTCAAAGGTTAAAAAACTTAGAAAGGGAAAATCAAGCCTTGAGGGCAAGGCTTGATAAATTAGAAAAGACCCTAGAAAGATTCACGATTGGATCAAAGGGGCTAGACATGGTGTTGGGTAGTATACAACCCAACTATGATAGATCAGGTTTGGGATACCGGTCTAGAGTCTCCAATGCCAACAAAAAGAAGTATGCTGGGAAAGCATACAATTATGGCAAGAAGGAGAAGTCCAAAAATGGCAAGGGGATGCCATTTGAGGGTAAAAGGAATAACTTAACCAAAGACAAGGTGTCTAAGGTTAAGAGAGTTCATTTTATAGGCCAAGAATCACCGGGGGCACACCGGTGTGGTTTAGTGTGGGTTGATTCACCTAGGGAGGTGACTAAGGCTGAGAGCTCAAGGGGGAGCTCTAGGAGCCTTTGGGGTCCATTGTAAATGGATCTCAAGAGATGGGTTCTCTAGGAAGTCTAGGTGGACTAGGAAATGTGCCAAAAAAAGTTGGAAGACTAGGTTGAGTCTTAATCATAGGGAATTGGCACATTAAAATTAGATTTATGGTGAAAAAGAGGAAAATATGATTATAATTGAGAGAAATTAGTTTTAGTGCGTAAATATCATATAACTTGATGCTATTAGTGTGTTATGAATGAGTATGGGAAGAAGCATCAAGAAGAGATCCAAATTAGAACTTTTTAGTTGAGCTTAAATGATACAATTTAGGAAAAGTTGAGTTTAGTGTCAATCTTGGGATTTGGAGTACATTTGTTTAGAAACATATTTTTCCCAAGTAGACTTAGGGTCCACAAATCTCCCCATGAAATTTCAGATTTTTTGGAGATTTGTGGAATTATCTAGGCATTACTGAAATTGGGCTGAAAACTTGAAATTCAAGTATCAGTCGACTGCCCTGGGGGGCAGTCGACTGATCCGAGTGAATTCAGCCTTGAGTGTTCTCTGTTTGATTTGCCAGTCGACTGCCATTGAATTGACAAATACAAGGAATCATAGATAGAATTTAAAGTTGATACAAGATGCCTATTTTTTTAGGAAAATAAAGGATGTACCAAAAGTCAAACACATTTGTGATTTTCATGAAATCATATTTTTCTAGGATAGGGTATATCCTAGCAAATGTGCTTGTAAACTTTTTAGATTTTTCAAGTGATGTTGAGTTCTTTTTGGCACTAGGGATAAGGTTGCTTGGGGGCAATCCTTTAATGGTGTCCAAGGGGGAAGAACTTGGGTGTTGGGTTGGGTATAATTCAACATGGTGTTAGTGTGTTAAGTTGGGTAGAACTTAACCTTGGAAAAATGAAAATTGGGAGAAGACATAGGTTAAGGGGGAGGTTGCCTTCTAAGGTTGCCTTAATTTTCATAGGAAATTTTGGGTTTTGTATCAAACTTGGGAATGGTCATAGATACATGGTTGGATATATTTTTCCCAAGTAGGTATAGGTACCACAATGTTCTCCACAAAATTTGAGAATTTTTGGAGAGTTGTAGTATTTCTGGCATATTTCTGAATGTGGCTTGAAAAACTGACTTTCAGAGTATCAGTCGACTGCCATGGGGGGCAGTCGACTGGTCAGGGTTGGATTGGGTGTCCAGCAGCTGGTTTGTGTCCAAATGATGGAAAACGAGTGTACGGGGGGCTAGTACACTGCGTTTAGGATCATTAGGGATTAAAAGAACCAATAATTAGGATATTGTTGGGTTCTTTTTGATGTTAGGCAAAGGGAGAGAAGTGTTGGGTTTAATTTGGGAAACTAAACACACCTTTGTAAGAAACCCTAGGTTAAGGGGGAGCTGAGATTAAGGGGGAGTAAGGTTGCTCCATTCTTGGCATAAGGGGAACCTGGGAAAGGTTCTTAAAAAGCCTTTGTAAGTCCAATGTAGGGGGAGCTTTGGAGAAGCTTTAAAAAGTCCGTTTTGGTGTGAAAAATTCCTAACTTGGAGGGTTAGGTGTGGAAAATCCTAACTTGGAGGGTTAGGTGTGGAAAATTCCTAACTTGGAGGGTTAGGTGTGGTAAAAAGTCCTAACTTGGAGGGTTAGGTGTGAAAAAGTCCTAACTTAGAGTGTTAGGTGTGGGGAGCCTTGGGATAGGATTTAAAAAGCCCATTTTGAAAATTTTTAACTTGGAGGGTTAGGTGTGGGATGCCTTGGGATAGGATCCGGTGGTGTTTGCATTGGCATATACATTGGCGGTGTAAGTCCAAGATGGAGTCTTGGCAACGTAAGACCAGTTGTTTGTTTAGCATTGTTTTTGCTAGTTATTGCTATTGATTACTATTTGGTTTCCCTAACTTAAACGTATTGTCAAACATCAAAAAGGGAGAGATTGTTGAGGCAATCTGTGATCCGGAGTGATCATGAGTTTTGATGTTTGGGCAAAGGGTTTAAATTAGGTTTTCCCTTGTGTACTAATTGTTGGGTATGGCTTGGTGGGTTTCCTAAGCGGATACCTGGTTGATCCGAGAGACCTCTCTATGCCTACGGATTAAAAAATTTAATCTAAATAGAGAGTCGTTTCCCATCGACCGTCTCGTGCCGTATCGAACGATTCAAATTGCAACTTAGCCAATTACCAAAATTGGTTTTGCAATTTGCTCGACCGTTCGACCGCGGAAAAGGCGACGAGTTGATCGTCGGCTTTTGTGTTTATGGTCGGGGTCCAGTTAAATAATTATTGACTATGATTCACAATCAAAATAATTAAATAACAAACATGAAATGACGAGGCAATTGAATAAGGAACAAATAAGAATAAAAGGAGCCAAGGAAGAATATACCTTCCATTACCTTACGATCTTCTACCGTATGACCCTCCCCTCTTGGACGTCGTGTGGGCGACGATCTACCAAGACCTGTGGCCACCAAGTTGATCCCTTCTCCTTGCGCCAACCAATCCCTAACCAAAGGGATGCCGCGCGGCCGCTCCTAGGAGATAATCCAAACACAAAACCCAATCTATTCCTCTCCTCCATCATCGGCGCTCAAGCAACGAGTATCTTGGAGCACTCTTGAAGAAGTGCAACTCCCTCACGCATACTGGCTACTCTCCTAAAAACAAGCTGCTCCATCACGCAATTGCGTGATCAACTTGTTTTTCTTTGGCAGCCATGCGTGAGCAACTCGGCAAGTTGCTTTTTCACGAAAGAAAGAAATCAGCGCCTGGTCTCACTCTTTTCTGCACCTGCGTGTGCAACCTCTTTATCTCCCGCGCGTCTCCACAGAAAAGAGAAGGTTCCTGCGTGGAGAAGTAACTGCTACTTCGAGCAGTTTAATCGGCTGGCGATGATTAATTGCATTTGATGCAATTAATCAAAACTGCTCCCTTCGAGCATGCAATTAATTAAAATCTGCTCTCTTTGAGCAGTTAATCGCCTGGCCATGATAATTGCATGCGATGCAATATTAATCAGAAACTGCTCCTTGAGCAATTAAACTGCGCGTGGAGAAGAGCCAAAATTAATTGCATGCGTGCAATTAATTGGAGAAGTGCCTGATTAATTGCATGCTTTGCAATTAATCGGAGAATAGAAATATTCTCTTCCGTTCGGCACCGCAGAGTGAAACGAGGGAGAGAGAGAGAGTGAGAGGAGAGAAGAGTTGAGGCTAGGGTTTCTTGTGATCTATTGGATTAACCATCAACTTGGTTCCATGCCACCATGGGGTATTTATAGGGCTACGATAGGGACCATGAGGAGGAGTTGGATCTTGGCCTGCTAATGGACCCGGTCCATTAATGAGGATCCATTCCACTAAAGGGCCCTCATTGAATTACTTCACCAACCCCCATATTTACATATGGGCTCCACTTATTACGAGTCGTCCATCCCTCCGTGTTTAAGATCTCGAATGCCCGTTAATTAATTAAATTACTGACAATTTAAATTAATTAACCTCTGGGTCCTTGACTAGTATCACTCAACCTTATCAATGTGTCGGATCAAATCCACTTGCAGGGTTTAGCACGATGAACCTTTTGAGCTCATCAAGGGGGCATCATCAACCCGACTCACCAGGACACAGATTCCGTCAATACTCAACGACACATCATATTATTAATATTATCTCCCAACTTACCGGGCCTATAGATCTAACAGAATAGATCTCGCCCATTGGTAAATTAAAAAAATAATAGTTAATAATATATGCCCGATATTATTTCGGGATTAAGGGATCGTATTCCATAATAATATCTTGAGGTCCTATCCAATTATCGAGTCAGTACAAATTGGATAACCTCATATTTTGGTCCTACTCAATGTACTCAAAGCACACTAGTGTAATCCTATGGTCAAGATCAACCACACCTAATTACACTACAACCATTCCGATGGGTTGTCCAATTCCATCTCAGTTGTGGGCCTCTATTTATACTAAGCAAGGAACTGATAACATGATCTTCCGTGTGACACCACACACCATGTTATCTACAATGCAAAGTAATTGGACTTCATGCATGTACTAATATAACAGGCACCTAGTGTGGTTGTGATTCTCTTTTCAAAATAAAGATGTTCATATATATAAAAGAAGCATGTCTTTCAGTATACACATCTAACAATCTCCCACTTATACTTAAAGACTTTGCTGCCCTCAAAATGCCATACATCTGACTCCCTGATCCTCCACAAGCCTAAAGCTTTCGCTATCAAGGTCTCAGTGGAAAGATCTCCCAGGTTGTCTTCTGATGTAATCTAGGCAACTATAGCATTTCCTCTCCTGGGAGGTACTTGCGCTCTATGTGTTTACTCGCCTCATGGGCTCGTGATTCCTTCAAGTTTGCAACTGCACCATTTGTTTATCACAACAGAATGTGATAGCTTTGAGCAAACCAAGAATCACATCGAAGTCCATCTTGAGGTTCCTGAACCATATAGTTTCCTTTTGGCTGTCACAAAGACTGTCACATCTTTAGCTTCCATGGTGGAGTCCATCACGCAGTCGCTTCGCGACACTCCTCCAACTACGGTTCTACCTCCTAAAAGTAACACAAAACCCCGAGGAATACATACGTTTGCCCCTATCCGACTGGAAGTCTGTATCCGTATAACCCATAGGGAATTGATCTGCCCTGTAAACCAGCTTATAATCCTTAGTCCTCCTCAGGCACCAATATAAGCTTTTACCGCAATCCAATTTCCTTGACCTGGGTTACTCTGATATCTGCTAACCATGCCCATGGCAAAGCAGATATCTGGTCTCGTTTTTAGTATACCAGAGGTTTCCTATAGCCGATGTTAAAGGAACCGCCATTACCTGCTCTATCTCCTTTGATAATCTAAACATATCTCCTTAGATAGAGTAGCTCCACAATTGAAAAGTACAAAACTTTTCTTGGAGGTTTCCATGCTAAAACGAGTTAAGACACTGTCTCTGTATGAAGCTTAGGATAAGCACTATATCCTTCTCTGGTAATCCCTTAGAACTTTGATCGCCAAAGATGTGTCCTGCTTCTCCTAAGTCCTTCATATCATCTGTTTGGACAACCATACCCTTACGTCTGATAATACTTTGTTATTGTTGCCAACTAACAAAATATTTTCTACGTATAGTACAAGAATACCACTACATTTCCGTTACAATTCTTACATACACAAATCTCATCCGTCCTTTGAATAAATCCATATAACTGGATTATCTCTTCAAAGAGGATGTTCCTCATCATAGGTCCAGGGATCTTGATTCATGGTCGCCAGGGACCGAGTCCGAATACTCTCCCAAGAACATGAATCCTTCTGGTTGACCAACAACCCTCCCACTACGATGAGGCAACACCTGTGTATCTTCTGTGACACGCGGTGCAGTGACTTATGGTATTTCTTCTTGTACAGTTGGTACTAAGGTCAGAACATCCCCTCTTAATTTTTCAAGAACTAGTCTGCTCATGGGTTTATGGTTCATCACATAGTCTTCTTCTAAGAATCTGGTATTCGTCCCAACGATTACCCTCTGATCCTTAGAACTATAGAACCACCTTTCATTTCTCTAGGATAGCTTACGAACAAGCGCACGAGATTTCAATCTTATCAGTATCCCCTCTCAGCACATGTGCTGAGCAACCCCGTATCTGAATATGTCTTAGACTTGGCTTTCACCCAGTCCACACTTCTACGGGAGTAGGTACTGACCTAGATGGTATCAAATATGTACGCTGCCGTTTCCAGAGCATATCCCCACAACGAATCCGGCAACTCAGAGCAGCTCATCATTGTCCTATCCCCATAAGAGCCCTTTTCCTTCACTCTACTGCACCATTCTGTTGGGGTGTACTGGCTGCAGTCAATTGGGATTGAATCCCAGTATTTGATAAGTAAGTCCTAATTCTTTCAAGAGGTACGTACCCATCACAACGATCCGATCGTAGTATCTTGATACCTTTACCTTGATGTTTTTCCACATCCGTCTTGAATTCTTTGAAGTTATCAAAGATTCAGACTTGTAGCCATCAAGTAAACGTATCCATAACTTTGAATATTCGTCTCACGAAGTATTCAAAGCTACCTCTATCCTGGATAGGCATAGGACCACACTAATCAGAATGAACCATGTCTAACATATCTTTGGCTCTATACCCCTCGGCCTTGAAAGGCCTCTTGGTCGTCTTACCTTCCAAGTAAGATTCAAAGTTAGAGAAGTCTCCCACCACCAATGAACCCGAGGGCCCATTGGCTATCAACCTTTGAATACTACTAAGGTTAATAAGACCAAGCCTTAGACGCCAAAGGTATGTTTGGTTCAACTCGGAAGGAACCTTTCTTCTACTTTGGTTAGATGATGAGCTATTAGTTACTATTTTCATCATGGAAGACTTTGGTTCTAATGTGTACCAATTGCCTATCAATGTACCTGAATAGATAATCTTTCTATTCCACTTTTCATAAAAAGCAATAGAATATCATTTATTTCAGAAACTGAACCAGAGTTCTTTCTAAATATTAGGTACATAAAAGCAATCTTAAAACCAAAACTTTATCTTCTAAAGACAAATAAATAACTCCCACTGCAATAGTAGCCACCTCCGTAGCATACCCCTTGTAGACAGTAATCTCTTCTTTAGCTTGTCGTTGGGCTTCCTAGAACCCCTGCAAAGAATTGCAGACATGTTTAGTAGCATCCGTATCTACCCACCAGGTACCGGTAGATAACACCGCTAAACATGTTACAACGACAAAAGAAAAGATATACCTTTCTCTTGACAACGGGGACAGTTCGCCTTCTAATATCCAATTTGCTTACGCGTGAAGCATTTGCCTTTCGGCTTCTTCATGCTAGTCCGATGTCCCTGCGATGCTGCTACCTTCTTGAACCCTTCTTGTTTCTTCTTCTTCCTGCCTTTCGGCACAGAAGAAGAAACCCTTTGAGTCACTAAGGCCTGCGAGTTCTGACGAAAGAGCCCCTCTGCCGACTGGAGTTCTCCCAGGAGTTCCCCCAATGTATACTCATGCTTATTCATGTTATAGTTGAGCCGGAACTGCTCAAAACTCTTAGGCAGAGATTGGAGTATTATATCGACCTGGGATTCCCTGTCGATAGATCCTCCAAGAAGCTCAATCTCATTAAGGTGGGCCATCATCTTTAGGACATGATCCCTCACGGGTGTCCCTTCGACCATAGTGGTCGTCATCAGATTCTTCATCGCCAGCTGCCTAGCGGCACGACTCTGGTGCCCGAAAAGCTCCTGAAGGTTCAGCATCATATCACAAGCAGTGGGCATGACTTGATGCTGATGTTGCAATACATTCGACATGGATGCCAGAATGTAACACCGCGTCATCTCATCTGCCTTAACCCATTTCTTGTAATGCTCCTTCTGCTCTTCACCAGAATTGTCGCTAGGCTTATCAGGACATTTTTCGGTGAGCACAAATTTGTACTCTTCAGCCGTAAGGACAATGTCAAGGCTTATTTTCCAGTCTATGTAGTTGGGGCTAGTAAGTCTATTCTCCTTAAGTATTGCAGCTAGTGGGTTAAAAGTCATTTTGAAAATCCTGAGAATCACAACTCACACTACTTTAGAAATCGAAAATAAATTGATTCCTCACAACAATAAATTTTCGAAATCAACCAACACCTCTAAACACCGAGAAATTCGCATGCCACGATGGTGTGGACGTATACGAATTTCCACATTCGTAAGAGGAGGTTTTACCCATTAATCTTACTATCTTGTCAACTTAACTTTTTGACAAGTAAGATTAATAGTTGGTCCACTTCGGCTCTGCAAAATAATAGCAGTGACTCCGATGGGGAGGATACTATTATTCGCATCTAAGTGTTCACCATTACATGACACTAAGAAAATTATCTCTGATTATGTGCCTTCCGATGGGGAAGTACACACGCTCTTAACAATTTTCTATAGTCTTTTCCAACCTAGTGATCCGCAGAACAAATCCATCCGATGGGGAGGAAGGCACTCAGAGCTGACACGCAGACTTGTTCGCATCACTTATCGGATTGTAATGGAAGCCATGGGACCCTTAGGGTCCCTCTCCCACTTAGTAATTTATTACGAGGAATTTTAACTAGCATATTCATACAACAAGCACATAACCAACATATGAAAAATAGAAAATCCTAGATTTTCCAACTTTCATGGCCCTGGTCTCTAATGCGCCTCCAGTCGTGTCGTCACCTCGTCAACCCCGAGGATTTATTAATTACAATAATTTGCAAAATCATTCACACAATCATTATTTGGCAATGACAAGTTGGAATCTCGTGCCTGTAACACAAAGTTAGCCTACGCACATCCACATATCATCCAGCTAAATAAAATGTATGAAAATGCAAAAAATTAACTAATCCTCAAACACACAAAGCCGGAAACCTCTGCTCTGATACCAATTGTTGGGTATGGCTTGGTGGGTTTCCTAAGCAGATACCTGGTTGATCCGAGAGACCTCTCTATGCCTACGGATTAAAAAATTTAATCTGAATAGAGAGTCGTTTCCCCAACGACCGTCTCGTGCCGTATCGAACGATTCAAATTGCAACTTAGCCAATTATCAAAATTGGTCATGCAATTTGCTCGACCGTTCGACCGCAGAAAAGGCGACGAGTTGATCGTCGGCTTTTGTGTTTATGGTCGGGGTCCAGTTAAATAATTATTGACTATGATTCGCAATCAAAATAATTAAATAACAAACATGAAATGACGAGGCAATTGAATAAGGTACAAATAAGAATAAAAGGAGCCAAGGAAGAATATACCTTCCGTTACCTTACGATCTTCTACCGTATGACCCTCCCCTCTTGGACGTCGTGTGGGCGACGATCTACCAAGACCTGTGGCCACAAGTTGATCCCTTCTCCTTGCGCCAACCAATCCCTAACCAAAGGGATGCCGGCGGCCGCTCCTAGGAGATAATCCAAACACAAAACCCAATCTATTCCTCTCCTCCATCATCGGCGCTCAAGCAACGAGTATCTTGGAGCACTCTTGAAGAAGAGCAACTCCCTCATGCATCCTGGCTACTCCCCTAAAAACAAGCTGCTCCATCACGCAATTGCGTGATCAACTTGTTTTTCTTTGGCAGCCATGCGTGAGCAACTCGGCAAGTTGCTTTTTCACGGAAGAAAGAAATCAGCGCCTGGTCTCACTCTTTTCTGCACCTGCGTGTGCAACCTCTTTATCTCCCGCGCGTCTCCACAGAAAAGAAGAAGGTTCCTGCGTGGAGAAGTAACTTCTCCTTCGAGCAGTTTAATCGGCTGGCGATGATTAATTGCATTTGATGCAATTAATCAAAACTGCTCCCTTCGAGCATTCAATTAATTAAAATCTGCTCTCTTTGAGCAGTTAATTGCCTGGCCATGATAATTGCATGCGATGCAATATTAATCAGAAACTGCTCCTTGAGCAATTAAACTGCGTGTGGAGAAGAGCCAAAATTAATTGCATGCGTGCAATTAATTGGAGAAGTGCCTGAATAATTGCATGCTTTGCAATTAATCGGAGAATAGAAATATTCTCTTCCGTTCGGCACCGCAGAGTGAAACGAGGGAGAGAGAGAGAGTGAGAGGAGAGAAGAGTTGAGGCTAGGGTTTCTTGTGATCTATTGGATTAACCATCAACTTGGTTCCATGCCACCATGGGGTATTTATAGGGTTACGGTAGGGACCATGAGGAGGAGTTGGATCTTGGCCTGCTAATGGACCCGGTCCATTAATGAGGATCCATTCCACTAAAGGGCCCTCATTGAATTACCTCACCAACCCCCATATTTACATATGGGATCCACTTATTACGAGTCGTCCATCCCTTCGTGTTTAAGATCTCGAATGCCCGTTAATTAATTAAATTACTGACAATTTAAATTAATTAACCTCTGGGTCCTTGACTAGTACCACTCAACCTTATCAACGTGCCGGATCAAATCCACCTGCAGGGTTTAGCACGATGAACCTTTTGAGCTCATCAAGGGGGCATCATCAACCCGACTCACCAAGACACAGATTCCGTCAATAATCAACGACACATCATATTATTAATATTATCTCCCAACTTACCGGGCCTATCGATCTAACAGAATAGATCTCGCCTATTGGTAAATTAAAGAAATAATAGTTAATAATATATGCCCGATATTATTTCGGGATTAAGGGATCGTACTCCATAATAATATCTTGAGGTCTTATCCAATTATCGAGTTAGTACAAATTGGATAACCTCGGATTTTGGTCCTGCTCAATGTACTCAAAGCACACTAGTGTAATCCTATGGTCAAGATCAACCACACCTAATTACACTACAACTATTCCGATGGGTTGTCCACTTCCATCTCAGTTGTGGGCCTCTATTTATACTAAGCAAGGAACTGATAACATGATCTTCCGTGTGACACCACACACCATGTTATCTACAATGCAAAGTAATTGGACTTCATGCATGTACTAATATAAACAGGCACCTAGTGTGGTTGTGATTCTCTTTTCAAAATAAAGATGTTCATATATATAAAAGAAGCATGTCTTTCAGTATACACATCTAACACTAATATATGTAATTGAGTGTGCAGGATTGCAGGTTTACCCATATTGACTCGGCTGGACGACTTCGGTATGGTGAAGGGTGGCATGGAGACAAGATGGAGGCTTGTATGCTCCCGAGGGACCTTGGTATAGCAGGGACGATGAGCTGAGGGGCGCGGACGACTTCGGTATGGTGAAGGATGGCATGGAGGCAAGCTGGAGGCTTGCGTGCATCCGAGGGACGGGAGCCGAAGATGAAGAGGGCGCGAAGGCAATATTCGAGGCTGCTGATGAGGAGTCAGTCAAGTTGTGAAGGTACGAGTGTTGTGTGATTGTACTCGGGAAATCTTAGGGTTCGAGTGCTGAGAGAAGTGTACACGGGAAGGGAAACCCTAGGTGTGTGAGTGGGGCAGTCGACTGCCATTGTGGCAGTCGACTGATAAAACTCACAGAGAGTTTTTGGCTGTGGACCAGTCGATCGCCCTGGGAGCAGTCGACTGGTAGCGGCTGATGAGTTGGCTGAAAATTCGAACATTGGAGTGCAACGGTCGATTTTCAGTGGCACTAGTCGACTGCCCTGGGAGCAGTCGATTGGTGGCGAGGGTTTTCAGCCTTAGTCCTATTTAAGAGGACTTCATGTTGGCTGAAAGTTTTGATGAATTTTGTCTTAGCAAAAGGCAAAATAGTAGTCTTAGTGCTCAGGTCGTGTCAAGGTGTTCTGGTGAGGTTTCTCCACCCACAAGGAGCGACAAGGGCTAGCCGGAGGTTATCTGGGGAGTGATCCACCGACGGATTCTTGGATTAGTCACCCTTAGGGGTGGATACCAAGTAAATCCCTTTGTTAGCATTGTTTACATTGTTAGTTTTTGTTTTATTGTATATTCCGCTTGCGCAACTAACCGTGCAGGAAGAAAGAGTTCGAAAAATTGGTATTCACCCCCCCTCTAGCAACCGTACAAGATTCAACATTTTGTAGAAGTATAGGATGAACCTTGGGGTAATACTATAGGAAGGTGGTGCTTGATCCATTAGGATGATACAAATGATTCACTTGTGCTTATGACATAGTGTTGGATCATTAGATGTATGAAAATTATTAAAAATAGACCAACCATGGGGAAAGCAAGTGTTTAATTAATGGACATCTTGCCCAAAGATCATGGTTGGACATTTTAAACATTTGAAAATCATACTGTGTTTTACTTGTTTTGCCATAAGCTTGGAACATGTATGATTGCAAAGTTAGGTTGAAATTTTGATACAAAGTTAGAGGTTTTCAAGAAATTTAAACTTTAGTCAAAAAGTCAAGCATGTTTAAAATTTTCATGGACTGATATTTTTTCTTGTTAGAGTATACCATATTAAACATGCTTGCAAATTTTTATAATTTTTGAAATTTTCTGAAATTTTTGGGGAGTTTCTGAAATTCGGCTCAGAAGTTGAACATTCAGACTGACAGAGTATCAGTCGACTGCCCCCAGGGGTAGACGACTGGCACGGTTGTTTTTAGAAATCTGAGAATTTTAAAAAATTAGGAATTCCCTCATTTGATGCCATGGGTAGGTATTGCTTAGGGCAATCATTTTGATGGTGTCAAAGGGGGAGAATGGGTGCTTTAAGTTAGGTTTGTAACTTAACTTTGGTTTAATTTTGGTTTATGAAAATTGAAAATGGGGAAGGCATAGGTTAAGGGGGAGGTTATCTCTTGTTTTCTTACTATGTCTTGTTGTTTCGATTACTATTGTTGGCTGGTGTTTTCTCCATAACTTAAACATATTGCTACACATCAAAAAGCGGGAGATTGTTGGGAAAATCGACCTAAGGATGATCGGGAAGATCATAGTTTTGATGTGTGTGTCAACATGTTTAAGGTTAGGGTGTTATATTGTTATTTAATATATGTGATTGAGTTTGCAGAACTTGGAGAATCACACATGGAGGACAGAGTGAGAAAGAGAGATTGTATAGGCTGGGCAGTCGACTGGTAGAAAGGCAGTCGACTGCCAGCCAATTCTCAAACTCACAGAATGTTTGAGACCCCGGACCAGTCGACTGCCCCAGGGGCAGTCGTAACCCCGAAATATAGCCGTTGAGTTAGCCGTTGGCTAGCAATTAAGGCTAGACCAGTCGACTGCCCCAGGGGCAGTAGACTGGTGTCGGGCTGGACAACTTGTGGAGTTGTCCTTTACTCTTATTTAAAGAGGACTTTTTGGCACGAGGAAGGTACAGTCCTTTACTGTACCAAAGTGCTGTTAGTGCAAGATGTCACGCCCCCAAAGGCCCGGGCTCGCTCGAAAATCGAGCAGCACCTCCCATGTACAGCGGACAATCTGAAACTTTTATACATACACCTCAACATATATATAGCTCAGTCACACTCGGCTGACATTCGCACATCCACCACCACGCAATTAAATAAAATAACTGACATATAATAAACATAATACATAAATCTCTATAACTAAGCGCAGCAAACTGAAATCCAACGCAAATAAATAAATACTCGTCCAAAGGAAAGCATATACCATCCGAAACGATACTAAAACAAAAAAAATGACACTAATACTATAAAGCTACTACAAGTATACGAATAACCAACGAAAATAAATACTCAAACTGGGAGACTGGCAACTGGATCCTCTCCTGACGGCGCGAGACACAGCTATCGACTACCTGAAACAAAAAGAAGAACAAGGGGTGGTGAGTTCCGGATGGAACTCTGCGGGTATAAGAACAGATAAATGCATGGTATATAAAAGGGTAAAACAAGCACCAAGAAAGCAAAAGGGTATACAGTCTCCGGAAATAAGAACATAAACAAAATGCATTTATACAAATAAAACATACCTGAAAACCATGTAACACGTAGGGGCAAGATCAGAAATCCCCCTACTACCTCAATAAACTGCTAATACTGCTGAATAAATCCACATCATATAATAAATGCAAATCATATATGTATATGCATGTCAGTCAAATGCAACAATCATAGCTCAATCAAATGCAACAAACACAAGTAAATGCAAATGCATAATATGCATAGATGTCATGACCTGCACTGTACACACAACAACCACCATTAGGTTGAGTGGACAAGATACAAGCGCCAAAACCTAGGGCTATGCAAATACACCACGACAACCGTGGCCCTGATATGAAAAGCCAAAATACCTGGGGCTTAAAATCCCAAAATACCTGTGGGAACTCCAAATACCTGGGGAGTATCAACTGTTTGCACACAACTCCGACCAAGCGTGGCACAACAGGAAAATATACCCGACGACCCGTCTCAACCACCAAGGAGCCCGCGGTCGTCGGCCTGAATGCTATGATGTATGTCACTAATATCCACCTTCTCAATTAAATCCAAAACCATGGGAAAACAGAAAACACCAATAACACCAAACTAAGGAAACATACGAAAAGCACAATCAACACCAAAGTAAATAAACATGCACTAATCTACTGGGTGGGTTATCTAATGCCAATCAAATCCTAGATAGGTCAAATGATTATTCTATAGTACACGCGGTACTCTTTGATCAGAAGTCAAGTGATGAGACTGTATAACTGAACAATTTGGAATTATCACTCAAAGGTCAAATACGAATAAGTATCAAGCAGGAAAACAAGGCAAATTGATTTAAGATAAAGCAAACCTACTCAGGAAATAAAACGACCATGCATTTAAGGTAAACGAAACTACAAGAATCAAGGGAAAGTACCCGCCTTCAATATAACGTGTATCCGAAAGCTCCAGACCAAGAAATCCAAAATCAATTAGTGTCCTGTAACAACATATATAATTTAGCTAATTATATATGCAACCAAACGCTAAATCAAATCCTAAAACCAATTTAACTAAACATAAGTGTTTCGATCATTAATTAATAACTTGGTTAACTCATTGATCATCTTATAAACCCAATGGATTCGAAAACCCTTAATTTACCCAACCAAAATGGCATAAACTCCTCCATGAACTCACGGCAAAACACGACCAAAGACCTATGCCAACACACACCCAAACAAAGATAGCAAACATCTAACTTATCTACCACCACTCACCCAAACAGTGGAAAGGAAAACCCCTACAGGAACCAAATTGCAACTCATGGCGAAACCAACTAAGCATAGCGCAGAAATAAATCCAATCCAAATCTAACACACAAGATCGATCGAGACATACCAAAACAAACCCGAGCAGTAGGAATTTCTACAGAGTAACCTAAATTCCCAAAACTGATTGCTATGAAGACGATTCAAGAGTTCCTATCAAAATCAAGAAATTCCATTCTATATAACCACAACGAGAGCCTTACCTAGCAGAGAAATGGCCAGAGATGGAGATCGCGATTGGAAAACCGACAGTGCCCTCTCGTAATGGTGTTGTGGCGTCGCCGAACGGCCTCAGCGATCGGCGTCGACTTCAGCTCGCTCGTGCAGTCGGGGATTGCATCGGAGGAAACCTACGTCTGGCGACCACAAGAGAGAAGGCGTTGCACGAGAAGGAGTGGCTACGGCTCTGGCGATGAGCCCGGAGACGAGATGAGAGAAGAGACGGGGAAGTCAGCGTGTTTAGGGCTTGGCACGAGGAGGGGAGGTGCGGCGGAGAAGGAGATCGACACCGGTGGTGGTGGGCAGCGGCGATCCGCGTGCAAGAAGAGAAGGGAAGAAAGGATCGATGACTTTAGGGCTTGGGCACGGGGAAAAACTCGACGATGAGTTGAGGAATAAGGACTCCTCTCTCTCTCTCTCTCTCTATATATATATATATAATATAAAAGATAATTCCAAAAATAAATATTTTCCTTAAATAATTCATAACTAACCAATTTTAAGCCCAATCAATCCCGCAACAATTTCCAAAAATTTCAACAAATTATACCAAATTTTTTCCTATGATTGTTTTCAATCTCCAACTCCTATTTATGGTGTTTGTATATAAATTTATATATATTCCTATATATATATATTTATTCTATACATTTATTTATTTATTTATTATTATTATTATTATTACCTGTATTTTAAAGAGGACTTTTGTCGGGCAGTAGACTGGTGTCAGGCTGGACAACTCATGGAGTTGTCCTTTACTCTTATTTAAAGAGGACTTTTTGGCACGAGGATGGTACGGTCCTTTACTGTACCAAAGTACTGTTAGTGCAAGAAGTTCTCAGATCTTCCTCTCGTGTTTATTTTCATCTTGTAAAGAGGAAGAAGACAACCTTGTAAAGGTTTTCTCCACCTTGAAGGAGATTTTCATAGTGGAGTGTGTGCTCGTGCATGGATCCTTGGATTAGTCACCTTTAGGGGTGGATACCAAGTAAAATCTGTGAGTTAGCATTAGATCTTACATTTTTATTATATTATTTGTATTATGCTAACAATCTTGTAGAGAGAGTTCGAAAAAATACTATTCACCCCCCTTTAGCAAGCACCACGATCTAACAGTTGAGACCTGACATGAAGTCCAATTAGGTCTACAAGGCTTGACAATTGGCTGAAGTCCAGAAGCATCTGGCAGAATGACCTAGTAGGTCAAGAAGCTGAGTAAGTCTGTGAATGGTAAGTAAGGTAAGTCACTGGAGGAGAGAGATCCTGTAAGGATGAGTTCGTCGTGGGACTGTAGGCATAGTCTAGCTTAGAACCATTTTGGAGCTCTAAGATGAGGCCTTGACTAAATCCTAATCTTGGGGAGACAGGATCTAATTAATACTCATATTTTGTTTACCTTATTTTAAGTGTGCTAACTCTATTTTGCATGTAGGGTATATTTTGTTTCTAGATTAATGTTGTTAGGTAGGGTCTAAATTGTAAAATTCAACCTCAGATGAATAATACCTGAGACACCTTAGTTCAAGATTGAGGCACCCTAGATGGATCGAGGGCACCTCCATGTAAAGTCATTCAAAGATAAATTTTTGCTGATGGAAAGCGTCCTAGATGGGATCTGGGGAGCCTCAGTTCAGACCTGAGGCGCCTCAGGTGGGACTAAGGGCACCCTCAAGCCGATAAGCTACACAGGTTATGCATCAGACTGATCTTCGAACTGAGGCACCATAGTTGGGAACTAGGGCACCCTCAATGTCCTTTATAAGGTGTCTTTGAGCGACACTTACAACACAACTCTATGATAAGCTATTGTGATAAATTTGCTACTCCATCTTCACACCACGACTACTCTACTACTCGTCTACATCCAACCACTGCTAAAAGACCGGCTCCAACACTTGAATGCAATTAGACTCCTATAATGGTGTTGGGTAACAAATTTAAGTTATTGTATTTACATTATTGCAAAGGGAAGTGTAAGTGTGTTACACTTCCCATCTCGTCATTTGTACTCGATCACTTTAGCGGGAGTTTACCGCTAGAGTATTTTAGTGGATTGTCCATTAGAAATGTTCGAAGGACTTGGGCCTTGGAGTAGGAGTCGTCAAAGACTCTGAACTAAGTAAATCTTGGTATTCGATTGTGTTTTTCATTTTTACCTTTTTGTACTTAATTAATTTATTCCGTAGTGTACTTGCATTTTCAATATTTGTAAAGCAGTGATTTTTGTACTTGCATTTTCAATATTTGTAAAGTAGTGAACTAAGTAAATCTTTATCAACTAAACTCAATTAAACCTTAATTAAATAAAATCTAAATTAATCCAAATTATTGAAAAACTTAATAAAATTAAACAAACTTAAACTTAAATTAAAAACTTAATAAAATTAAACTCAATCTTCCACTAGACATAGGAGTCTATGACTGGTCTTAAATAGGAGATATATAATCTTAGGTAGGAGTAGCAGATTCGACATCTACACCTGATAGATATGCTCAGATCTCAGAGCACAAAACCCCTCCACCATCCTCTCAGTAGCTTTTATCTTGTAGATTGACTTATTTTGATACTGGAGCTATATATTTAACAACACTTGACTTATGCATCTTAATCCTCACTTTTTGACTTATATTAACTTTCATTGAATTTAGAATATTTAGAATACAACTAGGAATGTGCTCTGTAATATAGAATGCGCTTTTAGCTATGTTTTTCAAACTTATACCAAATTTTATCTTTCAAAATCAATATATTTTTGAAACTTATGTTTTTCAATGCTTATATGTTTTTAACAAAATTGTTTTTCAAAATCTATGTTTTTCAAACTTATGTTTTCAAAATAAATGGACTTAACCTAGGTTTCCCCTCAAAAAGTGTGAACCTATAGTTTCAGGCAGTCAATATCTCACAAACACATTAGGATTGCCTTGCTTGTATATTGAAAACACTTAGCATGGTATGAGATGCTTAAGGTCAAGTCAGGATTTTAGATGCTTATATTAGTGCATTAGCATAAGTCTAGACTAAAAATACCAACTCAAATTGATCATGTCAAGTAATCCTTAAAGTAAACAACTAACTAGATATTTTACTTAACTTGACTAACTAAGTGAAACCTACTATCTTCTAGTAGTTAGCTAGTAACTAAAGGTTAGACACTTTGTTTAAGGAAAATAGATGAATTATTTTAAATATTATTTTCCAAAGTTAGTATTCTTGTTGCAAATTAATCATGCTTGGACTCTAGGATTAATGCTTGAATTGCTATTCATTTTCAATATTACTGCAAGTATTAAATCCAATAATATGTGTTTAATGTGATATTCTTGACTTATTTTTTTTCCAATCTCACACCCTTTCAAAAATCTATTTTAAATCTTTCTGAAAATTTTCAAAATTTGTCTATCTTTGAAAACCTTTTGAAAATTTCAAAATTTGTCTATCTTAGAAAACTTTCTGATTTTATTTTTAAACTTATATTGAAGTTTTCCAAAACTACTATTTTTTTCTCTAATTAATGTTTTAGATATATGTCAAAGGTGGAGGAATATTTAAGTTAAAAGGTAAAAAAGTTAAAAGTGATTCAAAAAAAATTAATGTATGTTTTCAAAAAAATATTCAAAATTACTTTAAATGTCAGATTCGGGGGAGAGCCTTAACTAAGGTGAGCCTCTTTTTTACCTATGTTAGATTTTGTAACTCTTTAAAATTGTGAAAATTAAAACTTATGTTCTAACCTAGGATAATTATCTAACATGTTTTCTTTTAAAAATCTTTGACTTACTCGTTACAATGTTAATATATTCTAACTTGTTGAAAATAGTATGTTTCACTTAACTTTGAACTAGGATTGCCATAAATCAGAAAAGGAAGATTGCTGGTGCTGAAAGCACCAGATAATCGAACCTAGTTTTTGATTTTGGCAAATGGTTCAAAATTAAGTTGTGTTGTGATTTAATGATGTTGACCAAGTGTGTGATAGCTCAATCATAAAAGTCCTAATGGAAACTAGGCAAAGGGAAAACCCTAGTTGCGCCTAGGCAAGTTGATGTCCTAGTTGATGCTAGGAAAAAAAGGCCTAGTCAGTGGGACTCGTTAGGAAAACTTGGCAGATCAAGTACACCAGGCAAAAAGTCTAGACAGGTTTGGAGGACTAGACGTTTAACAAGTTGTTGGGTCTGGAGGATCAAACATCGAGAGGATGCCCTGGGGGTTAGAGGATTGAATGCCGACACAAAATCTAAATAGGTTTGGAGGACCAAATATTTGATAAGTCAGGCAAACACTCCTGAGAGGATTAGGTGAGGACACATTTTCTAAAAGTGAACAGTAAACATCAGTCCGACTAGGGTTTCATCAAAATCCAAAGTCAGGTTTGGATAGTCTCGAGACTGTTGAATCATTCATTTCTATCTTTATTATTCATATTATGTTAACCCTGTGATGTAGGAACTTAAAGCTAAAAAGTGGCCAAAAAATGGGTTTCTAGGTGCCGGGAGGTCTAGGCCACCCAAGTGGGTCTAGGCGCCTGGATATACCTGAACACAGCCACGCGGCTGAGTTGGCATAGTTTGGTTGGCTGGCACACATCAGTTTTCAGGCGCCTGAGACTGGTCCAAGCACTCGGGAAGGGATAAAGGCGACTGGGAAAAAGAACATAGATATAATGATTTTCACAATACGTAAATGTCTACAATTGAGAAATTATGGGAAAGACATACCCGGATCCATAATGTATAACATTCTTGATATACAAAACTTGCTTCCTCTTTCTCTCCTCTGTCTTTTCTTTTCTTATCTCCTTTGATGATCAAAGATAAAACTTTATATATATTTTATCCAATACAAGTTATCCCATGGGTTTTAAAGTTAATTTCGGAAGTTATTTTCTTTTGATAACTCCCAATCACTAATTTAACGTTTGATAACCCATATCCTGATAACTTTATTATCAGATAAAGATATTTTTTTATAAAAGTGAGAGAAGAGAGATTCTATATAAAATAGAGCCCTATGACATTAGTTACCTTTCTGCCAAACAATCATCACATTAGGCCCTTTTATATTAAAATCAATTCTATAATTTTCATAGGTCATAATAGATTATTAATAAATAATCTAACAATCTCCCATTTGGCCCATGTGATAACTTAAAAATTCAATAATAACCATAATTACACACTATATGAAGTTTCAAGTCATTGTCTTTAATTAAATTGATATGATCGAACCACGGCGGTTAAAAGTCATTTAATGACATAATTCCTGTTAGTGTTAGCCCTAGAGCCAATTATAAGATGATTGTCTAGGGAACATTTTATATCATATTTTATTTAATAAAGGTAAAGTTTGATTATTATTTTATTTCATGATGTGCCCAATGAATATGTATAATAATGCCCTTGGGTAGTAGGTTCTGATCTATATTATATCAAATAGTTGAATTAAAAGTGAGATTATGTAGAGAACACTACCCTTAACTATTCCTAGTCACGTATTAATTTTCAAGGACAATATTAATACGTTAAGACTAGCATGTAGTTTAATTGATGACTTGATCTCACAAGTTATGAATATGAGATATCAAGTTGACACATGGGTATACATTAGAGAATATGTACTGAATTGACCTGTCATGAGAATGTTTCATGGATTGTTATATGAGTGTCATAAACATTCTCATATGACTATTAGGATGAATAGTCCTTAGACCTGAAGTCACTACAGTTCCCTACATAAGGAGTTATGTACTTTGGTATCGTCAAACGTCACCCATAATAGGGTGGACTATAAAGGAAATCATTGGGTATGTAACAAATTATACGGAGGGATGTGAGTGAAGTAGATTGGATCTATCCCTCCTATATGATGGGAGTGATATTTGTAGGTCTCTTGATCGAGTAAGACTACTGATATGTATGACCATGCTCAAATGAGTCAATATGAGATATTGAGCTTATTTGCTGAGTAAGTTTACTTGGAGATCAAGAAATACAAAGATTGATAAGGGGATGATACGGTCTATGCCTCATTGATTAATCTAGATATCAAGGATAGAAGGACAAAGTCATACATTATAATAGTCACGGAAAGGTTATGTTGGATCTCGACATTCTCATCACTTGGGTAGCAATGATTTATTGCTAGATGTCGCTCATTGTTTATGTATTTAAAGCGATTTAGATACATTACCAACGTTACGAGAAACATATTGGGTCACACACAAAGGACACGATGTCTCAGAGATAAGATGATTTTAGTTTGACTAAAATGAGATCCAAAAATGGATTAATTAAGTTAGACTCAAATGAATCTAATTAAATTATGAGATTAGGTCTAATTTGAGTTAGACTCATTTAGATTAGACTCAACCACATAATTATGGATAATATTCATTAAAAAATATAATAAAATATTATTTAATAGGAAGGCTAAGGGGCATTCTATTCATTAGATAAATAGAATATTAAGAGTCTCATGGGATACCAAGAGGCTTGGTATTCATTGGGTTTTATTAGCATTAAGATGAAAGGAGTGTTAGTGAGAGCCCTAGAGCCAATCATATGATGATTACTTTTTGGACTCATTGTATCATATTCTTGTATATATATTTCTTATATATAAAGGCATTTCTTATGGTTATTGTACTTATGTGTATTGGTGCCAAATAACTTAGTATAATAACGTCCTTGAGTAGAAGGTTCTTATCTATATCAATCGATTAGTTGAATCGATAGTGAGATGATATAGAGAACACTACTCTTAATTATTCCTAGTCAAGTATTAACATTCAAGGACAATGTTAATGCATAGAGACTAGCATGTAGGTCAACATGATGACTAGATCTCACAAGTCATGGATATGAGATATCAAGTTGACACATGGGTATACATTAGAGAATGTATACTGAATGGCCCGCCATGAGAAAGTATCATGGATCGTTATATGAGTGTCATATACTTTCTCATGTGACTATTAGTATGACTATTAGTCCTTAGACCTGAAGTCACCATAGTTCCCTACATAAGGAGTTATGTACTTTGGTTTCGTCAAACGTCACCCGTAACTGGGTGGACTATAAAGGCGATTACTGGGTATGTAACAAATTATGCGGAGGGATGTGAGTGATGTAGATGGGATCTATCCCTCCTATATGACGGGAGAGATATCATAGTCTTGATAGAGTGAGACCACTAAGTGCATGGCCATGCCCAAATAAGGCAATATGAGATATTGAGCTTATTTGATTATAGTGAGTCTACTTGGAGTTCAAGACACATAGATTGATTGGAGGATGACACGGTCTATGCTTCATATAAGATCAATCTAGATATCGACGATAGAAGGACATTGTCACATATTATGAAAGTCATAATTAGTAGTCACATTGGTGATGTTGAATCTCAACATTCTTGTAACTTGGGTAGCAATGATGTGTTGTTAGATACCGCTTATTGCTTATGTTTCTAAGAGGTTAGAAGCATTGCCAACGTTACAAGAACCTATAGGGTCACACGCAAAGAACAAATAGATGGAGAAAAATTGAAGTCAAGTTTGACTTGGCTAAATATGGAAAGTCCATAAAAGGCAAGTTTGACTTGACCCAAATCCAAATCAAGTTTGACTTGACTTGGTTCCACTTCAAGTTAGACTTGACATGGGAGAAGAAATGGAGTCAAGTTTGACTTGACTAAATATGGAAAGTCCATAAAAGGCAAGTTTGACTTGACCCAAATCCAAATCAAGTTTGACTTGACTTGGTTCCACTTCAAGTTAGACTTGACATGGGAGAAGAAAAAGGAGTCAAGTTTGACTTGACTAAATATGGAAATTCCATAAAAGGTAAGTTTGACTTGACCAAAAGGCCACCTCACCTTGACTTGACCAAGTGATGACTTGGCTTGGTTTCCCTCCCCATTTGAATTTGAATTTAAATTGAAAGGGGGTTATGGAAGGCCACCTAATGGCTATTAGTGGCCATTATGGCCGGCCACTTAATGGCCATTAATGGCCATTAAGTGGCCGGCCACAAGAGAGAACAAAAGGGGGTTTTGTTCCATTTTTTCCATTAAGTGTGTGTCTTCTCTTCTTCCTCTCCAATTGTTGGAGTTCTTCTTCTTCTTCTCCTCTTGGCTGAATCCTACAAGGTGCTAGCACACCTAAAGGATTTCATCCATCTACTTTTGTTCGCGTGGATACTTCTAGAGGGACGGCACTTGACGTCCTAGAGATTCGACATCCAAAAAGGAGCGAACGGGATTAAACGGGGCACGCATCAAAGGTAAAATGTTTATCCCTCTTTAGATCTAGGAGTAGATCGGGTTTTGAAGCATGTAAACGAGCACTCGTAATTTTTGAAATGGCTTTCTTCACTCGGATCCTTGCTATTGGGGCTTTCGGGGTTTCCGCGACGCGAAAAAGCAGTTTTCGTGGCCCGAAAAACCCTACAAGGAGTTCAAGGGGCAAAGGCCCTAGGTGTTCATTGGATGAGTATAAATATCCCTCCTTGTCAAAGACTAGTAATAGCATCCCGCTTCTTCCTCTTTCTTCCTCCTTGGCCAAAACTCCTTAGTGGAGGTTTTTGTGCTTTGTGAACCATCCCAAGTTACTAGTACAACTAAGGTGGTTCTTCTCTGAAGCGTAGTCGTGTTCATGTGGATACTACTATAGGCATGTGTTAGTAGGAGCCCTAGAGCCAATTATGTGATGATTAACTAGAGACATTTTGTATCATATTCTATCATTAATAAAGGCATGTTTGGTTATTATACTTACTTTGTATTTGTGCCAAATAACTAAGTATAATAATGTCCTTGGGTAGTAGGTTCTTATCTACATTATATCGATTGGTTGAATCGATAGTGAGATGATGTAGAGAACACTACACTAAATTATTCCTAGTCAAGTATTAATATTCAAGGACAATATTAATGCATGGAGACTAGCATGTAGGTCAACTGATGACTTGAGCTCACAAGTCATGGATATATGATATCAAGTTGACACATGGGTATACATTAGAGAATGTGTGCTGAATTGACCCGCCATGAGAAAGTTTCATAGATTGTCATATGAGTGTCATAAACTTTCTCATGTGACTATAAGTATGAATAGTCCTTAGACCTGAAGTCACTACGGTTCCCTACATAAGGAGTTATGTACTTTGGTATCGTCAAACGCCACCCGTAACAGGGTGGACTATAAAGGCAATCATTGGGTATGTAATGAATTATGTGGAGGGATGTGAGTGATGTAGATGGGATCTATCCCTCCCATATGATGGGAGTGATATCTGTGGGCCCTTGATCGAGTAGGACTACTGAAACTCATGGTCATGCTCAAATGAGTCAATATGAGATATTGAGCTCATTTGTTTGAGTGAGTCTACTCTAGTATCAAGAAACACATAGATTGATCGAGGATGACACAGTCTATGCCTCATTGGTCAATCTAGATATCAAGGATAGAAGGACAAGGTCATACATTATCATAGTCACAGAGGTTTAGTCGGATCTTGACTTTTCTTGTTACTTGGGTAGCAATGATGCATTGGTAGATGCCGCTCATTGCTTATATGTCTAAAGCGTTTAGGCGCATTGCCAACGTCACGAGAACCTATTGGGTCACACACTAAGAACATGATGCTTCGGGAAGTATGATCGGGAGCCCGAGTTGGGAACTCGGGAAGTCTAATCGGGAGCCCGAGTTGGGAACTCGGGAAGTCTGATCGGGAGCCCGAGTTTGGAACTCGAGAAATCTGATAGGGAGCCCGAGTTGGTAACTCGGGAGATCTGATCGGGAGATCGGGTTGAGAGCTCGGGTTGGGAGCTTGGCAGACTGGGTCGAGAGCTCGACGCTCGGCAGACTGGGTCGGGAGCTCGGCGCTCGGTAGACTGGGTCGGGAGCTCAGCAGACTGAGTCGTGAGCACGGCGACTTGCTCGACAGACTTGGTCGGGAGTCCTGGTCGGAAGCCCGAGAGGCCCGGTCAGAATTACAGGGGAAATTCATTAAAGTATTTAATGAAGGAAAGAGAAAAGTCTCTCTTCATTGGATGAAGAGAAGGTGAAGAGTCACAAGAAAAGATGTGCTCTTTATTGGCTTTAATGAAGGGAAGTCAAAGAGACAAAAGACTCTTCATATTCATAGCATGAGTATAAAAGAGGGTCTAGTCATTTTGAATGAGGTGTGTGTGTGTGTGTGTGTCTTTCCCTTCCTCTCTTCTTCCTCTTCTCCCCTTTGGCCGAAACCCTTGTTGGGTTCTTGGTGGTCTTGTGAACTACCTCAAGTGTCTAGCACAACTAAGGTAGTTCTTCCCGAAGTTGAGAGATCGTGTCCGTGTGGATACGAATACAGGCACAGACACTTGAACGTGCAAGAGATCCGGTGCATCTTGGACGAGCGGGATACGCGAAGGGCAAGCTCCAAAGGTATACACTGTAGATAGATCTATTAGATAGATAAACTTTGTACGAGTTTTTCTTTCGCATAGATTGCTCGAGGGATCTTGTTTTCGCTGCGTTTTGTGTTTTGGTGTGGGAGATCCCAATAGCATGAACACTTGAAGGTGCAAGAGATCCGGTGAATCAAAGACTAGCGGGATAAGCGAAGGGCACGCTCCAAAGGTATATCTATCAGATAGATAAAACTTCGTACGGATTTTTTCGTATGGATCGCTCAAGGGATCATGTTTTCTGTTGCGTTTTTATATTGTTGTCACATAATGATCCCTACAATGGTATCAGAGCCACTTGCAAAAGATCATACAAAGTTTAGAAAAACTTTTATATGTGATATACAAGTAGGACATATTTTTGTTATGGATTATATAATGTATGAGCATTTATTGAGATACAAAAGTTTGTGTTGATCAAACTAAAAGTCCATATTATCATCATACGTAATATGAAAGCATGCTATGCTCCAATTGCACTCAACAAATTTTATAACCTATGGTGGTTGGCTCATTAGCAATTTTTTATAATCATAATAAAAATTGTTGTCATAAATCTATTGTGTGTGTTTGTTGCCATTGTGCATGGTTATGACCCGTAGCCCTAATATGATTATAGTTGTGTGTGTGTGCATGTTGTAATTCATAATACGACCTGTATGTCGTGCCTTCATCTCTATTTTTCTAATTGTAAAATAGATTTAGACTCGAATATAACTCGAGTTTTCTTTATTTTGTAATGTACAAAACGAGGAGTGGAATGCCCATTGGAGGATGAAGTTACAAGAAGGATGCCGACAACACATGATGACCTATGGAAGCACTTGGAGAAGATGTTGTCCCTAGGTTGACCATTCAATCTTCTCATTGGCTTAAGAGGATCATAATATATGGGCCATAACCATGTCATGATATTGCTTATATTATTACTTGTATGTGATGTATGTTTGGACGATAAGTTTATCTTAATTAAGTTAACTTGATATGCCTACCAAAGTTTGGTACTCACTACTACCTTGATCATTTGTTGTTGGGTTTGCCAAAGTAAAGCATCTTATCTTGGTAGAGTGCAAGTGGACAATTGTGATGCCCCACTATTGAACTTTGGGTTAGACTTAACTAAGTTACCTCAATTGGATTGAGAACTTAGAGGTATATCCCAAAAGTTGGCCAAGTTGGGTTGAAGAACAATTATACAAAGTCTTGGGCAATTAGCCAATGCTAACTCAAGGTAAGGTATGATGTGGATCTTGTCCCACATTAATATTGTCGCTATTGGGTTGGAGCTGTGGGATCGTTATGATCGATAGAGGAGGGTGAATATCGATTACGTATTCTTGGATAAATCAGATTCGACGCAGCGGAAATAAATAAGTCAAAAACACAGCTAATAGCCTATTCTTTACTTGGTTCGGAGTCTGTGATGACTCCTACTCCAAGGCCCACGGTATTTGACCGTTTTCATTGGGAAATACTATAATTCGTAAATGGAGTACAAGAATAATGATTAAGTACAGAAATGAAAATTATACGAACGCCACTTAAAGGATGAATTTCGTTGTAGAAGTAGCATGTTGTCGATCTTGAACTTCTTGGGCGTAGAGAGCTTGAGCACGAAAGCTTTATCATTGAGATTTCAAGAGCTTGAAATTCATGTCTGGAAGCAAGGGGATGAAACCCATTTTATACTTGAAATCGGGCGCCTGAGAGGCTATAGGGGCGACCTCCACATCACGACTTCGGTCGCGCCATTATTCGCAGACTCGGCCAAACTTTATCCTGTTCTTGGGCTCCTGGGAGAAATGGGCACCTGGGAGCTGATGTGGCCGCATCCAACTAGCGACGACCAACTCATCTTCGCCAACAGCTAAGAAAAACCCCTTTGGGGCGCCTGGGTTCTCGGGCGCCAGAGCCCTCTTAAGCGCCCCTGATCGCAGTAGCTGGTTCCTTTAGCCTGCAATCAATTTTAGTCCAAGAACAATATAGTATGTGCATGTATGAATGACAACTAGAGTTGTCTGGTTTTGACTTTGAATTTTAAATGAAATCCTAGGTCGAACCGACGCCTACTATTCCCTTATCCAGGAAACATGTCCTCACCTACTCCAATCTGGAGAAGTTACCTTTTGCCAACAGGCTCCTCCGGTTGGACTTTTGCTTTGCCTCTGAAACTCTCTGATCTCAAGACATCCGTACCTTGACCCGTCTCTACTTCTGTCCATAGTATTTGCATGGCTATGTCTTCTGCCTGATCTTCCGGATCAGGTCTTCGGTGTCTAACCATCAGCCAGGACTTCATGCTCAATTTCTCGAGCCAGGTCTTCATACCCAACCCTTGGTCAGGTCTTCGGTGCCCAACCCTCGACCAGGACTTCGTGCCTAGTCCTCGACCAGGACTTCATGCTCAACCCTATAGGTCAAGACTTCGATATGGTGCTTCCCTAGGAAAGGGAATAGTAAAGATTTCATTTGAAATCCAAATTCAGAACCAAACAGTTGTGTCTAGCAATCATTAATAAAGGCGCCCACGAAGTTAAGTATTGTTTGGATCTAACATGTTTCACTAACTGTGCAGGAAAGTCTTAGTTTATCTAGGCACGAAGTCCTAACCAAGGGTTGGGCACTGAAGACTTGGTTGAGGACTGGCCACGAAGATTTGACTTGTAAGGTTGAGTACGAAGTCCTAGTCGAGGATTGGCCATGAAGATCTGGTTCGGAGGACTGGGCATGAAGAACTGACCGAGGGTTAGGCACAAAAATTTGGTTCGGAAGATTGGGCACGAGGACCTGACCGAGGGTCGGACACCAAAGACCTTATCTGGAAGGTCGGGCTGGAGTCTTAGTGTAACACCCAATAATTGTCGTGAATTATTAGGAATTTTTCTGAATTTTATAGCATTTTTTCGGATTAAAATAAAAAGGAAAAAAATAAGGGGTCGGGCAGGGTTTGATCCCGCGACCACAAAGCAAAGCAAGGCCTTAAGTGAGTTGGGGTAACCAGCAAGGCAAGGGTATCAAGCACAGAAAAAAAAGGATCGAAATAATGTTATAGGTAAGTTAGGCTTTTTCATGAAGAGGTATTTAAACTTCCACTTAAGTTGTGTTAAGACCCCTTTTAGGGTTTCGGGAGGTCGCGCGAGCAGAGGTGAGGAGGCTGCGAAAACAGGGAAAAAGGGGGAGTTTTCTTCCTCCTTCTTCTTCCTCTTGAAGTAGAGAGAACCTAGGGCTCCTTCCCTAGGGCCAAGGAGTGAAGTTTTCTCGCAAGGGAAGAGAAGAGGAGCCCTACGCTAGGATTTTCGAGATACTTAGTGAGTTTTCTTCAAGGAAAGGGTAAGTAGATCACTCACCTGCAATAGAAGTAGTTTCCGTTATGTCGTTTTCGATGTAGAACCTTGATTTTATGATCTAAGTGCATGTTTTAAGTTTATGCTAATTGCGTGTCTTAAGTTTATAAAGAGAACATGTTTATTAACTTAGAACTTGGTTTTGATTAAGTTTTGGTTGTGTGACCTAAGTATGATAAGACTAAATTCTTGAAAAGTCCCAAAAATGAGTTTTGGGTTAAGGGCACGCAAGGTTCTCGATGAAAGTTCCAAGTAAGAAAGGTAAAGTTTGCAGTGCAAAATTTATGCAAAAAGAAAGATAGCTTGATAAGTATAAGCATATTGAGTATGAAAGTATTTTACTTTTGTAAAGTGACATGTATCGGGCAAATGAGAGGCCCACAGAAAGTTAGAAGGAAGCTCTAATAGGGTGTGGTGGCTAGCTACCCCGAAACCTATTAGGGATGCGCGCATTGGTACATTGATACCATGGTACAGTGTCAAGGCCTGAGAAAGTTGATTATTATTTGGAAGCATATGAGTATATGTAAGTGTTTCAGGTTTCTTAAGTGCATGTTTTTGTTATGTATTTTAACATGGTTATGTTACAAGCATGTTAAAGAACAAGAGCAAAGAAGTTAATGTTTTAAAGTATCGAAATGTATAAGTATCAAGTCTCAAAAGAAAGCATGAGCATGTTAAGTTTGCAAGTGTTTTGATGCAAGTAAATGTTTTCAAGCATTATTGAGCATGATAAGTGTATGAAAGTTCCCATGTGCAAATATTTTCAAGTGCATGTATTTTGAAGCAAACATTCTTTGAAATGAGCATGTTTATTATCGATAACATGGATTTGTGAGTTAGGATTTACTTACTAAGCAATTCGCTTATTAGTTGCATTTCCTTCTATTGCAGATAAAGGTAAAGAAAAAGCATAAGCTACGGAAGCGAACGAGACTTGCATTGATGTTCAGTGGCGGCGGAACCGTGGAAGAGATCTTTGGGATAAGTCTTAGAGGCATTTTGATTATAGAAACTCATGGTTGATGTTTTGGATTGGTAGGATGTGATCACCTTATTTAAATTTTACATGGAGTCAAAGTTGGGTACAAAGTTAGTAGAGATTGCATGTGTTTTGATAAGTTTGTTAAATTTCGTAGAAATCCTAATTTCAAGTTATTGGATTCGTTTTGAGTTGTTAAGATGCTTATAAAACTAGTATGGAGTTTAGATTTGGAGTTGTTTCATTGTATGTCTTGAAAGTATATGATTTGTGGATCTTTGGAAATGGTTTTCAGATCTGAAATGCAGGTTTTTCAGGCGTGCTAATCGACTGGTTCAGAACCAGTCGACTGCGATATCGAACAGAACCTTCTGTTCGATGCATCAGTCGACTGGCTATCTAACAGTCGACTGGTACCATTGAAAGGAAAGTGTTGTAGGGCATATGGTTAGTGCTTCAGTTTTACAACTAAGAGGTCTAGGGGTTAAATCCTTGCAAAACAAATAAAATGAAAGTTTTTTTTTAAAAGAAAAAAAATTCAGAGCAAGTTAAGGGAAGTCAAGTAGTTGTAACCTAAGGCTAAGAGTAAGGTAAAGTTAAGGTTAAGTAAAAGTGACGTCCGCTTTAAGGGAGAGAAGTTAAGGTGGGTCGTCTCAGAGTGGTATTAGAGCAAAAGTTTCCACCCCTCCGCCACACTGACATCAAGCATCAATCCTGCCGCCTGCCAAGTAAGAAGTTCATATGTTATAGTTTTGCATGCTTTTCATTATTGACTGCTAGTATCAGTAAGTGCATGATGATAAGGAAGTATGTTAGTATTATTATATGCTAATATGTGCATGAAGATGATGAAGTAAGTTGGTAAGAGATAATGAGCTTTTATTTTCATTACACTATAGAGTAAGAGAATGGCAAGAGGACGTCCCAGAACTGTCCGAAATGAGGAGCAAGCTCCTAGAGAACAGGAGTCAACGGAGTCAGTACCACCATCAGACCTTCAAGGAGTGGTGGCCCAGCTTCAGAGGCAACTTGCTAAACAGCAGCAAGTCATTGCCACCTTGATGGCTAACCAGCAGGCCACTAATCATCAGGCCACCCCTGCTACCCCTCCTGTGGCACCAGTGGCGCAAGTAGTGGCACCAGTGGGACAGAGGTTCCCTCAGTACCTCTAGCAAGAGAAGTAAGACAAGAGGCCTATCTGATCCAGTGGCAGAGACTGAAGCCCGAAAATTTTTCTAGCGCAAGTGAACCATGGGATGCTCAGGCATGGTTCAAAACGGTGGAAAGTATAATGGAGTTACTGGACTGGCCTGAGGTGGAGAATATAAAGTGCACATCTTTCTGCCTTACTGGAGACGCCAGGATGTGGTGGGAAAGAGTGAAGGGTAAGAGAAATGTGAATCAGATGACCTGGGCTGACTTTGAAGTAGAGTTCTTGGAGGAATACTTTCATATGAGGGTAACGAACAAACACTACGATGAGTTCACGGAGTTCCGTCAAGGAGATTTGTCTGTAGATGAAGCCGTGAAGATGTTTAATCGACTAGCTCACTTGTGCCCGGAGTTAGTTAGCACTGAAAAGGAAAGTGTCAGGTTAATGCTCAAGATGCTGAGGCGTCAGATAGCTCTGAATGTGGCCGGCGGTGGTAATAGACCACATACCTCGGAAGAATTAGTAAGTAGTGCTTTGATCACTAAACACTACTTAAATAATATAATGGCTACACGTGCGCAACAACAACAGGCATCAGCCCAGAAGTCCAAAGGAAATCCTCAGAATCAACAAAATTGGAAGGGAGATTCAGGCAAGAGAAAGCAGTGGGACCAGAAGTCTTCTAAGGGCAACAAAGGGGGCTCGTCAAGCAAGCAACTCAAGTATTCCCCTTGCCCAAAATGTGGGAAGATGCATCCCGGAGTATGTCGTCAGGGCATGAGCGGATGCCATATTTGTGTAGCAGAAGGACATATGATGAAGGCTTGTCCTCACAAGTCGAGTATTGGCGGATGTTATATCTATGGAGTAGTAGGACACCTGGCCAAGGCTTGTCCTAAAGCAAAGCCGCCTCCACCACAGTTCCTTCAGTATGGGAGTGGATCAACCCAGTTGCACCAGATGCAACCAGCAATGGAGGGACCCTATTTCAGTAAAGCAAGAATGGAAGCCCCACCAGCCATGACCAACGCTAGGGTTTTCGCCATCACCAGGGAAGAGGCGTCAAATTCTCCTACTATGGTCACAGGTCGAATACTCATCTCATCCCAATATGCTGTTGTGTTATTCGATACTGGGGCAACCCATTCCTTTGTATCCATGCTCTTCTCTAAGAAGCTAGGGATCCCACCAGAAAGTTTGGGTCAGAAATTTTTAACAACCTTACCGGCAGGGGAAGTAATGGCCTCTACTCAGAGGCTAAGGGCAGTACCAATCCGGATTTCCAACCGAGAGCTCTATAGTGACTTGGTAGTCCTTGAGATGAAGGATTACGATTTCATTTTAGGGATGGACTTCTTGAGCAAGTATAGTGCTTCTATAGACTGCCGCAAGAGGAAAGTCAAGTTCACACCAGAAGCAGAACCTCCATTTGTGTTTATTGGAGACCCAAAGAGAAAGACAAAAAGGTTCTTATCTACCTTACAAGCTCAGAGAATGTTAGAGAAGGGGTGCTCTGGTTTTCTAGCTCATATAGTGGATGCAAGTCAAGGGGAAGTATTGAAGAGAGAAGAAGTGAGGGTAGTCTGTGACTATCCTGAGGTGTTTCCTGAAGAGGTACCAGGACTCCCTCCCAATCGGGAAATTGAGTTTGAAATTGAGTTAGCCCCAGGAACCAACCCAATTTCGAAGGCACCTTATCGCATGGCGCCAGCAGAACTGAAATAATTGCAAGAACAATTGCAAGAGCTGCTTGACAAGGGTTTCATCCGCCCTAGTCATTCACCTTGGGGAGCTCCTGTATTGTTCGTCAAGAAGAAAGATGGATCTATGCGAATGTGCATAGATTATCGAGCTTTGAATAAGGTAACCATCAAGAACAGATATCCTTTGCCAAGGATAGATGATTTATTTGATCAGCTGAAGGGAGCCACTGTAACGCCCGCTTTTTTTTTTCCATAAGCGGCGTTACGTTCACATGCTTAGGGCATGTAGACATCATAAGGCAGCGGAATAACTTTAACTTATACATGCCCTGTTACCATTCTTAACTTAATGACATAGGAACCTTAGCATATTAACTTTGAACTTAAGCATTATATCATATCATGTCATACGTAACATCATATCATAAGGTTCCATAGGTCATTATTCAGACATATAAGTAACCAATGTGAAGTTCTAGCATAAACAGTAAACATAGAGTTTTCCTGGGCCAAGTCACTACTACACACATGCGTTCTTGCCCTCCTGCTGCTTCCTTCATTGTCCCCTTGAATGATCTGCGGTATAAGGAAATAAGACTATAAGCACACAGGCTTAGTAAGACTCTTTCCTACTCACAAAACCATTCATCATTCATCATCTCATAATGAGCACATAAAACAATAATATACTTGGTGCTCTACTTGGAACATAACATCTTACATCACTTATCGTATACATAGCATGACATGAACATAAACATAGTAGACATTCTAAGCATGGCATAATTCATGGCATAACTCATAAACATAGTAGACATTCTAAGCATGGCATAATTCATGGCATAAATCATAAACATAGTAGACATTCTAAGCATGACATAATTCATGGCATAAATCATAAACATAGTAGCATGGCATAATTCATGGCATAAATCATAAACATAGTGAGCATGACATAATTCATGGCATATCGTAAACATAACGAACCTTCTAAGCATGACATAATTCATGGCATAAATCATAAACATAGTAGCATGGCAAAATTCATGGCATAAATCATAAACATAGTAGCATGGCATCTTTCATGGCATAAATCATAAACATAGTAGCATGACATCTTTCATGGCATAAATCATAAACATGGTAGCATGGCATAATACCTATCATAGCATATGAACATCTTCCTAACATAATCATGGCATAGATCATTCATTCTCATGCATACTTCTTAACATGAAACGTAAGCATATCATCTTATCAACATAGCATAATGCATAGCATGAATGGATGCATGAGTGGAATGCATATACATAAGGGATGCTTAACTTTTAAAACATACTTTTAATTTGCTTAAACATAATCATCATAACATCATTTGGGGTCCCCGGCTTGTACCACATACATACATCATAGCGCGCATCCCTAGCAAGTCCGAGGTCGCGAGCCCCAACCTACTAGGGTAAGGACAGCATAGTCGGTAGTCCCCGAACCGAGGCGTTCTTAAGGTGCCCATCCCTGTTGCCCAGCTCCGGTAGGGCCAGAACCGTGGACAGCTTCGGTAGTCCAAAACCTGGGCGTTCTTAAGGTGCCCATCCCTTGGACCCATACTTTGGTCCGGTACAAGCCCATACATAAAGTAAAATACTTTTCATGTTTTATCATTCATAAGACATTCATGGCATACTTATCATAGCATAACTTGTTACGGCTCGGCCCGTCTACTGGCCCATTTACCGGTCCTCTCGACCGTCGTACCGTCGACCATCGACCGTGCCGTTTAGCATATTTATGCCTTAAAGACATAAGCATCATCTTTCATTCATTATACTTGTCATTCATCATTTTCATTCTTAGACATGGCATATGTACACATCATTCATAGAGCATGGCATACATTCGTATTATCCTAAAACATGGCATATCATTCATAAACATGACATATCATTCGTAAACATGGCATATCATTCATAAACATGGCATATCATTCGTAAACATGACATATCATTCGTAAACATGGCATATCATTCATAAACATGGCATATCATTCATAAACATGGCATATCATTCGTAAACATGACATATCATTCATAAAACACAAATCACATCTTACCGTAGGGCCATTGGGACCCTTACTTGAAATAAATCTTAACTTTTACCCTATTAACCCTTCTTGGCCGAAACTTGTGGAGTCCCAAGGCCATGTGAAAATTCACATAATCACCTTCGATCATCCTTATATCATGGCAACACATAAACATATGCTTGAAGTTAAAGACTCAACCCTAACCCTTGGGTCCTTGGGGTTGGCCGAACCATATGGGGCCTCTAGGGTACCCCAAAAATTCCCAAAAATTATACCTAACCTCTACACATCATAAGGGAATATTAAATAACATTATCATGATTTTTAGCATAATTATAGACCTTTAAAACATGGTGGCCGAAACCCTTAAACTCAGGGTTCTTAGTTTTTTGTTTCTTTCATGTTGGCCGAAACCCTAGGGTGTCCTAGGGTACTCCAAAAATTCCCAAAAATTATAATTAACCTCTACACATCAGAAGGGAACATTAGAAAACATTATCATGATTTTTAGCATAATTATATACCTTTAAAACTTGGTGGCCGAAACCCTTAAACTCAGGGTTCTTAGTTTTTGTTTCTTTCATGTTGGCCGAAACCCTAGGGTGTCCTAGGATACTCCAAAAATTCCCAAAAATTATACTTAACCTCTACACATCATAAGGGAACATTAAAAAATATTATCATGATTTTTATCATAATTATAGACCTTTAAAACTTGGTGGCCGAAACCCTTAAACTCAGGGTTCTTAGTTTTTGTTTCTTTCATGTTGGCCGAAACCCTAGGGTATCCTAGGGTACTCCAAAAATTCCAAAAAATTATAATTAACTTATAAACATCATAAGTGAACATTAAATAGCATTATACATATTTTTATCATAGTTTTAGATCTTAAAAACATGGTGGCCGAAACCTTTAAACATAAAGTTCTTGGTTTTCTTTCCTTTCAACATCAAATCCAAAAACTATCCAATATATCATGCTAAAAATCATAAAAATCATGGGGAACTATTATACCACAGGTGAGGGAGTCTTACCTTGGGTTTCTTGATTTTTCGAACCTTGGAAGAGAAGAAAATGGTAAGATCTTTGGACCCTTGAACACCCTTGTCCTTGTATCCTTGGAAGAGACTTTAGATCTAGGAGATGGAACCTTGGTGGAAGTTTTTCCAAGGGGAAAGCCCCTTCTTGGTGCTCAGCAAGAATGAGGGGAGGAAGAGTTTCGAAAATGAATGTAATGGGAAGAAGAAGTAACTCCCAAAACCCCCCTTTAATAGCCCATTAAGGAGGTAAATGAAGAGTCTCTCCATGACCCTTCATCTTCTTCTATGCTTTAACCAATATCCACTTCATTTCCTCCCAACAATCACTTGCTATGTGAGTTGGTTAAAGCATGCATGGTTGTCCAAGAGGTCTAAGGTACAATCCTTGGCTCATGCATCTTTATTTTTATTTTATTTTTATTTCATTTATTTTATTATTTTTTATTTTCCCTAAATTCCGAAAATTCCCCTAAAATCATCCATAATTATGCTAATATTCCTAAATAAAATTCTTTTATATTTATATTAATTTTTCCTAATTTATATTAATTTTTCCTAATTTATATTAATTTTACCTAATTAATACCCATTTTTGGAGCCCATTTAAAGCTCATTAGTACCTAATTTCTCCATTAAAATAGAAAAATTAGGCTAAGACTTACCCATAATCATGCTAATATGCTTAATTAAATCCTATTTATATTTATACTAATTATTACCGAAATCCACCTATAATCATGGTACTAAAAAGCTCACATAAAGCCCATTAGTACTTAGTTTTCTCAATTTAAATGAAAAAACATGGATTTTCTAGGCCAAAGTTCTCCTTAATATTTCTAGGTCCCTTGGAAAATTATTTAAACATGCTTAATATTTTAAAAAAATATTAAGAGAATTTTCTGGGTCGTTACAGCCACAGTGTTCTCCAAAATAGATCTGCGATCAGGTTACCATCAGCTCATAGTGAAGGAGAGTGATGTGCCAAGGACTGCTTTCAGTATAAGATATGGGCACTATGAGTTTGTGGTCATGCCCTTTGGAGTGACAAACGCCCCTGCGACGTTTATGGATCTAATGAATAGAGTGTTCAAGGATTTTCTGGACAAGTTCGTCATTGTCTTTATTGATGATATCCTAGTATATTCAAAGACTCAGGAGGAACATGCCGAACACCTGAAGATGGTATTGCAAACCTTACATCAGAAGGAGTTGTACGCCAAATTCTCAAAGTGTGAGTTTTGGCATGACCAGGTGGCCTTCCTAGGCCACATCATTTCCAAAGAAGGTATTATGGTAGACCCAGCCAAGATTGAAGCAGTTAGTAACTGGAGTCGACCAAGGAATGCTAGTGAGATCAGAAGTTTTCTGGGTTTAGCAGGGTACTACAGAAGGTTTGTAGAGGACTTTTCAAAGATAGCTTCTCCACTTATAGCCCTTACCAGAAAGAATAAGAAGTATGAGTGGACTGAAAACTGTGAGCAGAGTTTTCTTGAGTTAAAGAAGAGACTGACAAGCGCTCCTATTCTTACAGTACCCGAAGGTGATAAGAGCTTTGATATATACAGTGATGCATCAAAGCTAGGACTTGGAGCCGTACTTATGTAAGAAGGCAAAGTCATAGCTTATGCTTCCAGGCAACTCAAGGATTATGAAAAGAATTACCCCACTCATGATCTGGAGTTGGCAGCTGTAGTCTTTGCTCTAAAGATATAGAGGCATTACTTATATAGAGTGCAGTGTAAGATTTATACAGATCACCAGAGTCTGAAATATTTCTTCACTCAGAAAGACCTTAATATGAGATAGCGAAGGTGGCTCGAGTTAGCGAAGGACTATGACTGTGAGATTCTGTACCACCCTCGTAAGGAAAATAGAGTAGCAGATGCACTGAGTAGAAAGACTTGTGCCACTTTGATGTCCTTATCATCATTGGCACCCCCATTACAGAAGGAGATAGTAGATTATGGAGTGGATATTATTGATGGGCAGCTAGCTCTATTGACACTAGAGTCAACATTGTTTGAAGAAATACAGAAAGAGCAAGTTGAGGATTCTGATATCCAAAGGATCAAACAAGAGATGCAAGAAGGAGAGAGTAAAGAGTTTAGAGTATCTGACAGTGGGATACTCTACTATGGTGATCGTTTATGTGTCCCCAATCATGAAGAGCTGAGAAAGAAGATTCTTGAAGAAGCCCATGGAACTCCCTACTCAATGCATCCTGGTTCCACTAAGATGTACCAGGATTTGAAAAGAAGATTTTGGTGGTCAGGAATGAAGAGAGACATAGCTAAGTATGTCAGCACCTGCCTAACATGTTAGAGAGTTAAAGCATAACACCAGAGACCAGGAGGTGTCCTACAGCCCATTCAGATTCCAGAGTGGAAATGGGAAGACATAGCCATGGATTTCATAGTTGGTCTACCAAAGACAACTAATGGCTATGACGCTATTTGCGTGATAGTAGACAGATTGACCAAGTCTGCCCACTTCTTGGCAATCAGAGTGTCTTACTCCATTGAAAAGTTAGCCCAGTTATATGTGCAGGAAGTGATCCGACTACACGGAGTCCCGAAGACCATTATCTCTGATAGGATGGTCGTTTCACTTCACACTTTGGGAGTGCGTACAGACAGCGTAGGCACCAAACTGAAATTAGCACAGCTTTCCATCCCAGACTGATGGACAGACAAGAGAGTGAATCAATTCTAGAAGATATGCTCAGAGCTTGTGCATTAGATTTCAAAGGCAGTTGGTGCAAATATTTATGTTTAGCTAAGTTTGCCTACAACAACAGTTACCAAGCCACTATTGGTATGACACCCTATGAAGCTCTTTATGGTAGGAAGTGTAGATCTCCCCTCTGTTGGTATGAAGGTAGTGAGAAGAAAGAAATGGGGTCTCAGACTGACCTTGTAGATGATACCACAGAATCTATAAAGAGCATCCGCCAGAGAATAGAAGCTGCTCAGAGTAGGCAGGAGAGTTATGCTGATGTACGTCGTAGACCGTTAGAGTTTGAAGTTGGGGATACAGTTTTCCTCAAAGTAGCTCCTATGAAGTGTGTAATGAGATTCGGCAAGAAAGGCAAGCTAAGTCCTCGATACATAGAACCCTACCTAGTGACGAAAAGAGTTGGCAAAGTAGCGTATGAGTTGGAGCTACCTCCAGAGATGTCAGCAATACACAATGTGTTCCATGTCTCAATGCTAAAGAAGCATATCCCAGATGCCAACCAAGTGACTGAGCCACAGATGGTACAAGTTCAAGAAGATCTCAGTTATGAAAGTCGACCTATTCAGATAATAGATCGAGCAGATAAGAAGCTGAGGAACAATGTGGTACCACTAGTAAAAGCCTTATGGCTGAATCAGAAGTATGAAGAGGCAACTTGGGAATCAGAAGATAGCATGAGGCAAAGGTATCCAGAGCTGTTCTAAGTTCGAGGACGAACTTTTTATAAGGTAGGGAGGATTGTAACACCCAATAATTGTCGTGAATTATTAGGAATTTTTCTGAATTTTATAGCATTTTTTTTGGATTAAAATAAAAAGGAAAAAAAATAAGGGGTCAGGCAGGGTTTGATCCCGCGACCACAAGGCAAAGCAAGGCCTTAAGTGAGTTGGGGTAACCAGCAAGGCAAGGGTATCAAGCACAGAAAAAAAAGGATCAAAATAATGTTATAGGTAAGTTAGGCTTTTTCATGAAGAGGTATTTAAACTTCCACTTAATTGTTAAGACCCTTTAGGTTTGGGGTCGCGCGAGCAGAGGGAGGAGGCTGCGAAACAGGGAAAAGGAGTTTTCTTCCTCCTTTTCTTCTCTTGAGTAGAGAACCTAGGTCCTTCCTAGGGCCAAGGAGTGAAGTTTCTCGCAAGGAAGAGAAAGGAGCCTACGCTAGGTTTTGAATACTTAGTGAGTTTTCTTCAAGAAAGGGTAAGTAGATCACTCACCTGCAATAGAAGTAGTTTCGTTATGTGTTTCGATGTAGAACTTGATTTTTGATCTAAGTGCATGTTTTAAGTTTATGCTAATTGGTGTTTAAGTTTATAAGAAACATGTTTTTATTAGAACTTGTTTTATTTTTTTTGTGTGATCTAAGTATGATAAGACTAAATTCTTGAAAAGTCCCAAAAATGAGTTTTGGGTTAAGGGCACGGAAGGTGCTCGATGAAAGTTCCAAGTAAGAAAGGTAAAGTTTGTAGTGCAAAATTTATGCAAAAAGAAAGATAGCTTGATAAGTATAAGCATATTGAGTAAAAAAGTATTTTACTTTTGTAAAGTGACATGTACCGGGCAAATGAGAGGCTCACAGAAAGTTACAAGGAAGCTCTAATAGGGTGCGGTGGCTAGCTACCCCGAAACCTATTAGGGATGCGCGCATTGGTACATTGATACCATGGTACAGTGTTAAGGCCTGAGAAAGTTGATTATTATTTTAAAGTATATGAGTATATGTAAGTGTTTCAAGTTTCTTAAGTGCATGTTTTTGTTATGTATTTTAACATGGTTATGTTACAATCATGTTAAAGAGCAAGAGCAAAGAAGTTAATGTTTTAAAGTATGGAAATGTATAAGTATCAAGTCTCAAAAGAAAGCATGAGCATGTTAAGTTTGCAAGTGTTTTGATGCAAGTAAATGTTTTCTAGCATGATTGAGCATGATAAGTGTATGAAAGTTCCCATGTGCAAATATTTCCAAGTGCATGTATTTTGAAGAAGCATTCTTTGAAATGAGCATGTTTATTATCGATAACATGGATTTGTGAGTTAGGATTTACTTACTAAGCAATTCGCTTATTAGTTGCATTTCCTTCTATTGCAGATAAAGGTAAAGAAAAAGCATAAGCTATGGAGGCGAATGGGACTTGCATTGATGTTCAGTGGCGGCGGAACCGTGGAAGAGATCTTTGGGATAAGTCTTAGAGGCATTTTGATTATAGAAACTCATGGTTGATGTTTTGGATTGGTAGGATGTGATCACCTTATTTAAATTTTACATGGAGTCAAAGTTGGGTACAAAGTTAGTAGAGATTGCATGTGTCTTGATAAGTTTGTTAAATTTCGTAGAAATCCTAATTTCAAGTTATTGGATTCGTTTTGAGTTGTTAAGATGCTTATAAAACTAGTATGGAGTTTAGATTTGGAGTTGTTTCATTGTATGTCTTGAAAGTATATGATTTGTGGATCTTTGGAAATGGTTTTCAGATCTGAAATGCAGGTTTTTCAGGCGTGCCAGTCGACTGGTTCAGAACCAGTCGACTACGATATCGAACAGAACCTTCTGTTCGATGCACCAGTCGACTGACTATATAGCAGTCGACTGGTACCATTGAAAAGAAGTGGTATAGAGCAGCTGGTTAGTGCTTCAGTTTTACAACTAAGAGGTCTAGGGGTTAAATCCTTGCAAAGCAAATAAAATGAAAGTTTTTTTTTTAAAAGAAAAAAAATTCAGAGCAAGTTAAGGGAAGTCAAGTAGTTGTAACCTAAGGCTAAGAGTAAAGTAAAGTTAAGGTTAAGTAAAAGTGACGTCCGCTTTAAGGGAGAGAAGTTAAGGTGGGTCGTCTCAGAGTGGTATCAGAGCAAAAGGTTCCACCCCTCCGCCACACTGACATCAAACATCAATCCTGCCGCCTGCCAAGTAAGAAGTTCATATGTTATAGTTTTGCATGCTTTTCATTATTGACTGCTAGTATCAGTAAGTACATGATGATAAGGAAGTATGTTAGTATTATTATATGCTAATATGTGCATGAAGATGATGAAGTAAGTTGGTAAGAGATAATGAGCTTTTATTTTCTTTACACTATAGAGTAAGAGAATGGCAAGAGGACGTCCCAGAACTATCCGAAATGAGGAGCAAGCTCCTAGAGAACAGGAGTCAACGGAGTCAGTACCACCATCAGACCTTCAAGGAGTGGTGGCCCAACTTCAGAGGCAACTTGCTGAACAGCAGCAAGTCATTGCCACCTTGATGGCTAACCAGCAGACCACTAATCATCAGGCCACCCCTGCTACCCCTCCTGTGGCACCAGTGGCGTAAGTAGTGGCACCAGTGGCGACAGAGGTTCCCTCAGTACCTCTGGAAAGAGAAGTAAGACAAGAGGCCTATCTGATCCAGTGGCAGAGACTGAAGCCCGAAAATTTTTCTGGCGCAAGTGAACCATGGGATGCTCAGGCATGGTTCAAAACGGTGGAAAGTATAATGGAGTAACTGGACTGGCCTGAGGTGGAGAAGATAAAGTGCACATCTTTCTGCCTTACTGGAGACGCCAGGATGTGGTGGGAAAGAGTGAAGGCTAAGTGAAATGTGAATCAGATGACCTGGGCTGACTTTGAAGCAGAGTTCTTGGAGGAATACTTTCATATGAGGGTAACGAACAAACACTACGATGAGTTCACGGAGTTCCGTCAAGGAGATTTGTCTGTAGATGAAGCCGTGAAGATGTTTAATCGACTAGCTCGCTTGTGCCCGGAGTTAAGTGTCAGGTTAATGCTCAAGATGCTGAGGCGTCAGATAGCTCTGAATGTGGCCGGCGGTGGTAATAGACCACAGACCTCGGAAGAATTAGTAAGTAGTGCTTTGATCACTGAACACTACTTAAATAATATAAAGGCTACACGTGTGCAACAACAACTGGCATCAGCCCAGAAGTCCAAAGGAAATCTTCAGAATCAACAAAATTGGAAGGGAGATTCAGGCAAGAGAAAGCAGTGGGACCAGAAGTCTTCTAAGGGCAACAAAGGGGGCTCGTCAAGCAAGCAACTCAAGTATTCCCCTTGCCCAAAATGTGGGAAGATGCATCCCGGAGTATGTCGTCAGGGCATGAGCGGATGCCATATTTGTGGAGCAGAAGGACATATGATGAAGGCTTGTCCTCACAAGTCGAGTATTGGCGGATGTTATATCTGTGGAGTAGTAGGACACCTGGCCAAGGCTTGTCCTAAAGCAAAGCCGCCTCCACCACAGTTCCTTCAGTATGGGAGTGGATCAACCCAGTTGCACCAGATGCAACCAGCAATGGAGGGACCCTATTTCAGTAAAGCAAGAATGGAAGCCCCACCAGCCACGACCAACGCTAGGGTTTTCGCCATAACCAGGGAAGAGGCGTCAAATTCACGTACTATGGTCACAGGTCGAATACTCATCTCATCCCAATATGCTGTTGTGTTATTCGATACTGGGGCAACCCATTCCTTTGTATCCATGCTCTTCTCTAAGAAGCTAGGGATCCCACCAGAAAGTTTGGGTCAGAAATTTTTAACAACCTTACCGTCAGGGGATGTAATGGCCTTTACTCAGAGGCTAAGGGCAGTACCAATCCTGATTTCCATCCGAGAGCTCTATAGTGACTTGGTAGTCCTTGAGATGAAGGATTACGATGTCATTTTAGGGATGGACTTCTTGAGCAAGTATAGTGCTTCTATAGACTGCCGCAAGAGGAAAGTCAAGTTCACACCAGAAGCAGAACCTCCATTTGAGTTTATTGGAGACCCAAAGAGAAAGACAAAAAGGTTCTTATCTACCTTACAAGCTCAGAGAATGTTAGAGAAGGGGTGCTCTGGTTTTCTAGCTCATATAGTGGATGCAAGTCAAGGGGAAGGATTGAAGAGAGAAGAAGTGAGGGTAGTCTGTGACTATCCTGAGGTGTTTCCTGAAGAGTTACCAGGACTCCCTCCCAATCGGGAAATTGAGTTTGAAATTGAGTTGGCCCCACGAACCAACCCAATTTCGAAGGCACCTTATCGCATGGCGCCAGCAGAACTGAAAGAATTGCAAGAACAATTGCAAGAGCTGCTTGACAAGGGTTTCATCCGCCCTAGTCATTCACCTTGGGGAGCTCCTGTATTGTTCGTCAAGAAGAAAGATGGATCTATGCGAATGTGCATAGATTATCGAGCTTTGAATAAGGTAACCATCAAGAACAGATATCCTTTGCCAAGGATAGATGATTTATTTGATCAGCTGAAGGGAGCCACAGTGTTCTCCAAGATAGATCTGCGATCAGGTTACCATCAGCTCAGAGTGAAGGAGAGTGATGTGCCAAGGACTGCTTTCAGTACAAGATATGGGCACTATGAGTTTGTGGTCATGCCCTTTGGAGTGACAAACGCCCCTGCGACGTTTATGGATCTAATGAATAGAGTGTTCAAGGATTTTCTGGACAAGTTCGTCATTGTCTTTATTGATGATATCCTAGTGTATTCAAAGACTCAGGAGGAACATGCCGAACACCTGAAGATGGTATTGCAAACCTTACATCAGAAGGAGTTGTACGCCAAATTCTCAAAGTGTGAGTTTTGGCTTGACTAGGTGGCCTTCCTAGGCCACATCATTTCCAAGAAAGGTATTATGGTAGACCCAGCCAAGATTGAAGCAGTTAGTAACTGGAGTCGACCAAGGAATGCTAGTGAGATCAGAAGTTTTCTGGGTTTAGCAGGGTACTACAGAAGGTTTGTAGAGGACTTTTCAAAGATAGCTTCTCCACTTACAGCCCTTACCAGAAAGAATAAGAAGTATGAGTGGACTGAAGACTGTGAGCAGAGTTTTCTTGAGTTGAAGAAGAGACTGACAAGCGCTCCTATTCTTACAGTACCCGAAGGTGATAAGAGCTTTGATATATACAGTGATGCATCAAAGCTAGGACTTGGAGCCGTACTTATGCAAGAAGGCAAAGTCATAGCTTATGCTTCCAGGCAACTCAAGGATTATGAAAAGAATTACCCCACTCATGATCTGGAGTTGGCAGCTGTAGTCTTTGCTCTAAAGATATGGAGGCATTACTTATATGGAGTGCAGTGTAAGATTTATACAGATCACCAGAGTCTGAAATATTTCTTCACTCAGAAAGACCTTAATATGAGATAGCGAAGGTGGCTCGAGTTAGTGAAGGACTATGACTGTGAGATTCTGTACCACCCTGGTAAGGCAAATAGAGTAGCAGATGCACTGAGTAGAAAGACTTGTGCCACTTTGATGTCCTTATCATCATTGGCACCACCATTACAGAAGGAGATTGTAGATTATGGAGTGGAGATTATTGATGGGCAGCTAGCTCTATTGACACTAGAGTCAACTTTGCTTGAAGAAATACAGAAAGAGCAAGTTGAGGATTCTGATATCCAAAGGATCAAACAAGAGATGCAAGAAGGAGAGAGTAAAGAGTTTAGAGTATCTGACAGTGGGATACTCTACTATGGTGACCGTTTATGTGTCCCCAATCATGAAGAGCTGAGAAAGAAGATTCTTGAAGAAGCCCATGGAAATCCCTACTCAATGCATCCTGGTTCCACTAAGATGTACTAGGATTTGAAAAGAAGATTTTGGTGGTCAGGGATGAAGAGAGACATAACTAAGTATGTCAGCACCTGCCTAACATGTCTGGGAGTTAAAGCAGAACACCAGAGACCAGGAGGTGTCCTACAGCCCATTCAGATTCCAGAGTGGAAATGGGAAGACATAGCCATGGATTTCATAGTTGGTCTACCAAAGACAACTAATGGCTATGACGCTATTTGGGTGATAGTAGACATATTGACCAAGTCTGCCCACTTCTTGGCAATCAAAGTGTCCTACTCCATTGAAAAGTTAGCCCAGTTATATGTGCAGGAAGTGATCCGACTACACGGAGTCCTGAAGACCATTATCTCTGATAGGGATGACCGTTTCACTTCACACTTTTGGGAGTGCGTACAGACAGCGTTAGGCACCAAACTGAAATTCAGCACAGCTTTCCATCCCAGACTGATGGACAGACAGAGAGAGTGAATCAAATTCTAGAAGATATGCTCAGAGCTTGTGCATTAGATTTCAAAGGCAGTTGGTGCAAATATTTATGTTTAGCTGAGTTTGCCACAACAACAGTTACCAAGCCACTATTGGTATGACACCCTATGAAGCTCTTTATGGTAGGAAGTGTAGATCTCCCCTCTGTTGGTATGAAGGTAGTGAGAAGAAAGAAATGGGGTCTCAGACTGACCTTATAGATGATACCACAGAATCTATAAAGAGCATCCGCCAGAGAATAGAAGCTGCTCAGAGTAGGCAGAAGAGTTATGCCGATGTACGCCGTAGACCGTTAGAGTTTGAAGTTGGGGATACAGTTTTCCTCAAAGTAGCTCCTATGAAGGGTGTAATGAGATTCGGCAAGAAAGGCAAGCTAAGTCCTCGATACATAGGACCCTACCTAGTGACGAAAAGAGTTGGCAAAGTAGCGTATGAGTTGGAGCTACCTCCAGAGATGTCAGCAATACACAATGTGTTCCATGTCTCAATGCTAAAGAAGCATATCCCAGATGCCAACCAAGTGATTGAGCCACAGATGGTACAAGTTCAAGAAGATCTCAGTTATGAAAGTCGACCTATTCAGATAATAGATCAAGCAGATAAGAAGCTGAGGAACAAAGTGGTACCACTAGTAAAAGCCTTATGGCTGAATCAGAAGTATGAAGAGGCAACTTGGGAATCAGAAGATAGCATGAGGCAAAGGTATCTAGAGCTGTTCTAAGTTCGAGGATGAACTTTTTATAAGGTAGGGAGGATTGTAACACCCAATAATTGTCGTGAATTATTAGGAATTTTTCTGAATTTTATAGCATTTTTTTCGGATTAAAATAAAAAGGAAAAAAAAAGGGGTCGGGCAGGGTTTGATCCCGCGACCACAAGGCAAAGCAAGGCCTTAAGTGAGTTGGGGTAACCAACAAGGCAAGGGTATCAAGCACAGAAAAAAAAGGATCGAAATAATGTTATAGGTAAGTTAGGCTTTTTCATGAAGAGGTATTTAAACTTCCACTTAAGTTGTGTTAAGACCCCTTTTAGGGTTTCGGGAGGTCGCGCGAGCAGAGGTGAGGAGGCTGCGAAAACAGGGAAAAAGGGGGAGTTTTCTTCCTCCTTCTTCTTCCTCTTGAAGTAGAGAGAACCTAGGGCTCCTTCCCTAGGGCCAAGGAGTGAAGTTTTCTCGCAAGGGAAGAGAAGAGGAGATCTACGCTAGGATTTTCGAGATACTTAGTGAGTTTTCTTCAAGGAAAGGGTAAGTAGATCACTCACCTGCAATAGATGTAGTTTCCGTTATGTCGTTTCCGATGTAGAACCTTGATTTTATGATCTAAGTGCATGTTTTAAGTTTATGCTAATTGCGTGTCTTAAGTTTATAAAGAGAACATGTTTATTAACTTAGAACTTGGTTTTGATTAAGTTTTGGTTGTGTGACCTAAGTATGATAAGAATAAATTCTTGAAAAGTCCAAAAATGAGTTTTGGGTTAAGGGAATGCAAGGTGCTCGATGAAAGTTCCAAGTAAGAAAGGTAAAGTTTGTAGTGCAAAATTTATGCAAAAAGAAAGATAGCTTGATAAGTATAAACATATTGAGTAAGAAAGTATTTTACTTTTGTAAAGTGACATGTACCGGGCAAATGAGAGGCTCACAGAAAGTTACAAGGAAGCTCTAATAGGGTGCGGTGGCTAGCTACCCCGAAACCTATTAGGGATGCGCGCATTGGTACATTGATACCATGGTACAGTGTCAAGGCCTGAGAAAGTTGATTATTATTTTGAAATATATGAGTATATGTAAGTGTTTCAAGTTTCTTAAGTGCATGTTTTTGTTATGTATTTTAACATGGTTATGTTACAATCATGTTAAAGAGCAAGAGCAAAGAAGTTAATGTTTTAAAGTATGGAAATGTATAAGTATCAAGTCTCAAAAGAAAGCATGAGCATGTTATGTTTGCAAGTGTTTTGATGCAAGTAAATGTTTTCTAGCATGATTGAGCATGATAAGTGTATGAAAGTTCCCATGTGCAAATATTTCCAAGTGCATGTATTTTGAAGTAAGCATTCTTTGAAATGAGCATGTTTATTATCGATAACATGGATTTGTGAGTTAGGATTTACTTACTAAGCAATTCGCTTATTAGTTGCATTTCCTTCTATTGCAGATAAAGGTAAAGAAAAAGCATAAGCTATGGAGGCGAACGGGACTTGCATTGATGTTCAGTGGCGGCGGAACCGTGGAAGAGATCTTTGGGATAAGTCTTAGAGGCATTTTGATTATAGAAACTCATGGTTGATGTTTTGGATTGGTAGGATGTGATCACCTTATTTAAATTTTACATGGAGTCAAAGTTGGGTACAAAGTTAGTAGAGATTGCATGTGTTTTGATAAGTTTGTTAAATTTCGTAGAAATCCTAATTTCAAGTTATTGGATTCGTTTTGAGTTGTTAAGATGCTTATAAAACTAGTATGGAGTTTAGATTTGAAGTTGTTTCATTGTATGTCTTGAAAGTATATGATTTGTGGATCTTTGGAAATGGTTTTCAGATCTGAAATGCAGGTTTTTCAGGTGTGCCAGTCGACTGGTTCAGAACCAGTCGACTGCGATATCGAACAGAACCTTCTGTTCGATGCACCAGTCGATTGGCTATCTAGCAGTCGACTGGTACCATTGAAAGGAAAGTGTTGTAGGGCAGATGGTTAGTGCTTCAGTTTTACAACTAAGAGGTCTAGGGGTCAAATCCTTGCAAAACAAATAAAATGAAAGTTTTTTTTTTAAAAGAAAAGAAATTCAGAGCAAGTTAAGGGAAGTCAAGTAGTTGTAACCTAAGGCTAAGAGTAAAGTAAAGTTAAGGTTAAGTAAAAGTGACGTCCGCTTTAAGGGAGGGTAGTTAAGGTGGGTCGTCTCACTTAGCCGAGCAAGGACAACGGACAGAAGTAGGGACAGGTCGAGGTGCAGACGTCTCGTGATCTAAAAGCATTGGAGGCTGAGCAAAAGTCCAATAAAAGGTGCTAGTTGGCAACAGGTAACTTCTTTAGAGTGGAGTAGGTGAGGACGCGTTCCCAAGAAGAGGGAATTGTTGGTGCAAAGAGCATCAGTGATGAACAGTCATCCTCTAGGGTTTCGATGTTTGACAATATACTAAGGTTAGTCATATTGATCATGGGTTAAGCCAAACAGGACCTGATGTTTGGTAGGATAAACTCAGGTTTGATCAAGCTTGACAAAGGGTTAGCCAAATAGGACATGATGTTTGGGAGAACTATAAGTGACAATATACTTAGGTTTAGTTAAAGTTATCAAGGATTAAACCAAATAGGACCTTATGTTTGGTAGGGTAAACCCAGGTCTTGATCAGTTTGACAAAGGGTAAGTCAAACAGGATCTGATGTTTAGCAGAGTGAACAGAACCCAGGGTTGGTCAGTTTGACCAAGGGATTAAACCGAACCAGACTTGAGGTTTGGTATACTTACCTAAAGGTTGGAAAAAGTCTAGTCAGGATTAAGATGACTAGGAATGGAGTGATTTTGGTGAAAGAAATCATGGTGAGTGAAGTTGGGTCCTAGTGAGTGAAGCTAGGTGGAAGAAATCATAGTGAGTGAAGCTAGGTGGAAGAAATCCTAGTGAGTGAAGCTAGGTGGAAGAAATCCTGATGAGTGAAGCTGGGTCCTAGTGAGTGAAGCTAGGTGGACTAAGTCCTGGTGAGTGAAGCTGAGCATGAAGTCTTGGTCCGGGGGACTAAGCATTAAGTCCCGGTCGGGGATCGAGCAACGGAGACTTAGCTGAGCGAGGACTACGGACAGAAGTAGAGACGGGTCGAGATCGGATGTCTCAAGATCCGGGAGTCTCGGAGGCCGAGCATGAATTCCTGGTCGAGGATCAAGCAAAAGACTTAGCTCAGCGGGGATCGCGGACAGAAGTAGAGATGGGTCGAGGGCGGACGTCTCGAGATTCAAGTTCTTGGAGGCTGAGCGAAAGTCTAACCGGAGGTTCCGGTTGGTAAATGATAACCTCTCCAGAGTAGAGTAGGTGAGGATACGTTCCCCAGGAAAGAGAACATTAGGCATCGGTTCGACCTAAGGTTTTGGGTGAAATCCAAAGTCAGACCCCGAATCAATTAAGGCTAAGATTATTTGTATGTTTGTCTTATGTTTGTTGTCTTGCAGGTACCGGGAGTTGGAGGCAAGATAGGAGAGCAAACGCAGGAAAAACTGAACCTGGGAAGAAGGCTTCCTGGGCACCTGAATGAATCAGATGCTCTGTAAGTTAGGCGCCCTGGTTAAGGCCATCCATTCCCAGGCGCCAAGGAGGCTCCCAGGCTCCTGGGAAGCCAGTCTTATCTCTGCACAAGATTAGCTACTGTGGATCAGATTTTGACCACACGTGACAGGCACCTAAGAGCTAGGAGGCGCCCAAGAACGCAATATATAAAGGGGTTTGACCCCTCACTTCAAGTCCGCAGGTTTCCCATCTGCTAAGGCATTTTGTGCAAAGAAAAAGCGCTCAAGGAGATGCTCTGTGACCAAGGAGGCTCCAGGAGGAAGTGTGCGGCGCTTCGGAGTTCCAGACCAGTTGGGATCGTCGAGTTTGTTTGGTTTGATTTTAATTATAAGTTGTAATTATTGTTTCTATTTGTGCTTGCTTTTTAAACTGTAAGACGGGTTTCTCTACCTACGGAAAGTCCAGAAAGGAGACCACTAGTGGACTCACGCTGAGTACTTAGCCTTGATGTATTGACCCTGGGGGGTTGGGAACCAAGTAAATCCTGCGAGTCTTTCTACTGTCTTTCTTTTTATTTTATTTTATATTTCTGCTGCGTACTAACTCTGATAGAAAGACGAACGAACAATGAAATTTTCTGACAAAATTACGAGTCGATATTCGCTCCCCCTCTATCAACCGACACCGAACAGGAATAGGAGGTGTGGGTCTGACCTAGAATTTCATTTGAAATCCAAAGTCAGGATCAGACAACTCTAACTGTTGTACATGCATTCATATTATATGTTATTTGTATTTCGAACTAACCATGTGTTGCAACTGAAGAAAATGAAGTTGGCCGCATCTAGGGCGCCCGAGAGGACTCAGGCGCCTGAGTACACAGGCGCCTATGAGGTCTTGAGCGCCATAGAACACAGGCGCCCAAGAGGTCTCGAGCACCCATGTTCGTGTAGCTCAGCCTGGGCGAGACTGAGTAGGCAAAAGCTGGTTGGACATGCCACGTCAGTAACACAGGCGCCTTAGATCCTCTCAAGCGACCAAGAAGGATAGAATTTGTGTTGGTACCGAAAGTACCAGATCGAACCTAGTTTTGATAATGGCAAAGGGTTCAAAGTTAAGTTTGTATTGTTATCTAATGTATTTACCAAGTGTGCAGGAAAGCCCTAGTTCACCTAGGCACAAAGTCTTGACCTGCAGGGTTGAACAATAAGACCTGACCGAGGGTTGGGTAAGAAGTCCTGGTCGTGGACTGGGCAATGAATCCTAATCTGGATGATTGGGTAGGAGTCTTAGTCGAGCGAGGATTATGGATAGAAGTAGAGGCGGGTCAAGGTATGGATGACTCGAGATCCGACAATCTCGCAGGCCGAGCAAAAGACCAACCGGAGGAGCTGGTTAGCAAAAGGTAACATCTCCTGAGAGGAGCAGTTGAGGACGCGTTCCCCGGAAGAGGGAACAGTAGGCTTCGGACCTAGGGTTTTAGTTTGAAATCCAAAGTCAGAACGAAGACAACTCCGACTGTGATTCATATACTTATTATTTATTTTTGTACTGCTCTTGGACTAACCCTGGTTATAGGAGTGAAAGGTGTTTACTGCTGCATCCCAGGCGCCTGAGAGGGCTCGGGCACCTGAGAAGATAGGCACCTGATATGTATCAGGCACCCCAAATGGTGTTTCTCAACGAGGGGAGAGGCTGAGCTGAAAGGGTTGCCACGTCAGCATCTCAGGCGTGCTCCAAATTCGCTCACGTGGCAGGCTCCCCATAAGCCTCAGGCGCCCGAAAACTGCATATAAAATGGGGCTCACCCCTTTGCTTTGGACATCAATTTCCATTCAATGAAAAGAAGCTTTCTTGCAACTCAAGCACGCCAACACTCATTAGACTTCTTCCGCGCTCGAGTTCCTCCGCGCCGCAAACATTTAAGATCGACGACATGCCGCCCAAGACCCTCTACGATGTTTCTGGTGTCATCGGTATACTTTATATTCGTTGTTTAAATTATGTACTCGACTTATATATTTGTACTATTGCTCGACATATAGAATTATCCAACGAAAACGGTCAAGGACCGTGGGCCTTGGAGTAGGAGCCGTTAAAGATTCTCAACCAAGTAAAAAAGAATGCTTGTTAGCTTTGTGATTTTATCCTTCCGCTGTGTTTCTGATTATTCCAAAAATTTTACGTAATCGCTATTCCCCCCCTCTATCGATTATAACGATCCCACAAGTGATATCAAAGTGGGTTGCTCAACCTTGGTGAAACCGCCAACAGAGCAGTTTTTCAGAATTGTTTTTTATTCATTTTTTTAAAAGAAATTTTTATTTTTCTTCGTTCTTCGAGGTTGGTGCAACACCACTCGATTTGTTTTTAAGTTTATTTTTTTTGTACACAGCAGTACTAATCCAAGACAAAGTCTTCAAACGAGTTTTTTTTTGTATTTTTTAAGAATATTAAATGGCCATTCAAGAAGGCTACAACACCACTCGCCCTCCTCTGTTCTCTAGTGAGGATTTCTCCTACTGGAAGAGCAGAATGGAGGTACACCTAAAAACTCAGGTGGAAATGTGGATCATCATCCAGTCTAGACTGGAGATCCCAAAAAATGCACAAGGAGAAGTTCAAGGATACTCTGAGTGGGATGCTGCACTCAAGAACAAGATAGAAGTAGACACAAAAGCCACTCAAACCCTCCAGTGTGGACAAACGAAGGATGAACTCGATCGCATCGGCCCATTCAGTAGTGCAAAGGAATTGTGGAATAAGATCGAGTTGCACGAGGGAACGTTGAACATGAGAATCAATAAGAGGGATCTCCTTCTCAACAAGCTGTATATGATCAAAATGCAAGACGGTGAAATAGCTGCACAACTACACGCGAGGATTCAAGAACTTATGAACGGTTTGCACATGATAGGTCATAAGGTAGAAAATCGTGATCTAATCAGGTATACCCTAAACTCGTTCCCAAGGAATTCATTGTGGGCATCAATGGTAGATGCTTACAAGGTTTCTAGGAACCTTTCTGATATTAAGTTAGATGAATTATTTTCTGAGTTAGAACTTCATGAACAGACTAACGCCTCACAGGTCGAGAAAGGGTTAGCTCTTTTTGCAGGAAAAGTCCTTGCAAAGCAAAAGAAGAAAAAGATGCAACAGATACCCGAGTCAGATTCTGACTTAGAGTTTGACGACGATGGAATCAATTATCGAGAGCTGGTCTGAATCGCCCGGAGTCACTACAAAATGATCAAGGGACAAATGTAGAAGAAGAAGGTGAACCAACAAAAGGATGATCCAATAGAACCTTCTACTAGCCAAAAAGCCAAGAGTGAAGTAATCTTTTACGGGTGCAACAAGAAGGGTCACTACAAATCGGAGTATCCCAACTTGAAGGAAAACAAGAAGAACCGGAGGAAGAAGGCTCTCAAAGCTACATGGGATGAATCATCTTCAGAAGAAGAAGAAGAAGAAGAAGTACCACACGCCAACCTCCTCACGTTGACTGCTTCGGAGAATCTCGACACCGAATCGAAATCGGAAACGGAAGAGAACATCGGAACCGAAAGACTTTCAATTTCGGAAGATGGGCAAATAATGATAAGAGGTTACCCTGAATCTCAGCATTACGATTTAATATCTTAATTATCTCGTAAGTTGGACAAAGCCAACGTTAGGGTCAAATCCCTCCGATAGGAAGTCAAAATCCTAAAAGAGGGAGTCAACTCTAGTTCCTTAACTGAACCAGTTTAGGAGGGAACCTCCACTCAAGCCCAAAAACTTGAGGAGGAGAATTTCTCCTTGAAAACTGAGGTCAAGGAACTTAGAGTTGCATTGGAACGATTTTCTTTGGGTTCCAAGAGTCTTGACATGATTCTTGAAAAGAAAAAATCTGTTCTGAACGGATCCGGACTTGGTTATTGAACCCAAGTAGAACCCGAGTCCAAGCATGGGTCCCGAAATTATGCTTGACAAATCAAGCCGGACCAAACCAATATTGGATTCCCAAGTACAAGATTTACATCTTGCCTAACCCATACCGAGGCTTTAGTCTAGGGGAAGCCAATATAAAAACCTTTTTTATAATTAGATAAATTTTTTTCTGTTTGATGGTTGTTTATTTTATTTTCTACAAAATATTATGCCTAGACTTAGGAACGGTTAGACAAGGATCTGAATTAGTTGAAACTTGCACAACCTACTATTAGGGTGGGGCGAGATGATAGTACGTTAGGGAAACTTGTCTAAAAAGTCAGGTAGGGTAAGACGTACCCTATTTGGTCCTATTAGTTAGGTGAAACTAACCGAAGCTACCTCGCCAAATCCTCAACTAGTTAGACCAAGGTTTCTCAATAAGTAATTTGAGAATAAAATTTCTTTAAAAGGCATTGTCTAGGAAAGGTTTGATGATCCAATAAGGCTACGACCAAAGAAGGCCTTTGTGCCTCGGTAAGACCTGGAAGCCGATTATCGAAATTTATTTTCAACTTATTAATTGTTAAACCTAAATCTAACACAAGTTTCAATTAATACATCTCACAAAATAGATAAGGATACATATTCTGTCACTTAGAAATGAGTGAGATGTGTAGGACCTAATAATGTAGTCCAACCCAACCAACTCAATTAATTTTACCCTTAATATACATTTAATCAAATTCAAAAATTTAACAAAATTAAACTTAACATTTTTAAAATTCAAGTTAATATTTTCAAAAATTAAATTTAACATTTTTAAATTTTAACTTAAATATTTTTAAAAATTTAATTTAACATTTCAAAAATTTCAATTTAACATTTTTCAAAAATTCAACTTAATACTTTCAAAAACTCAATTTAAAGTTTTTCAAAAATTCAACTTAGTACTTTCAAAATTTCAATTTAACATTTTTCAAAAATTTCAATTTAACATTTTTTAAAAATTCAACTTAATACTTTCAAAAATTTCAATTTAACATTTTTCAAAAATTCAACTTAATACTTTCAAAAACTCAATTTAACATTTTTCAAAAATTCAACTTAATACTGTCAAAAATTGAATTTAACTTTTTTCCAAAATTCAACTTAATACTTTCAAAAATTAAATTTAACATTTTTCAAAAATTCAATTTAATACTTTCAATAATTCAACATATTATTTTTAAAAATTCAATTCAACAATATTTTAAGTTGCAAATCTGTCTCACAAAAATACTCGCAAGAATAACATAATTGATAACCCAGACAGGGTGAGACAGACTAGGCAGTGAAATTCAATTAATTTATCCTTACACCTCTACATAAATGGATCTAAATCAGAATACTCTATATGTAGAAACATAATGGTTTGGACCAGTGGATGTTGGATAGTGGATGCTCCAAGCATATGACTAGCAACAATGCCACACTTAAGGTAATTGTGTCAGGTAATATTGAGTTAAATTCAGATTTTATTATCAAAAAGGTCTTATTGGTTGATAATTTTAAATTTAACTTGTTTAGCATTAGTCAGTTATGTGATACTGGTTATGTAGTCACCTTCACCAACTCTGACTGCCTTATTAGGAACTTACATGACTCAGAAATAACCCTTAAGGGAGTAAGGAAAAACAATATCTATAATATTAATCTACCATCAACACCTAAGTGTCTTTTGACCCAACTTGAAGAAACTAACCTTTGGCATAGGAGACTAGGTCATACTCACACAAAATTAATTTCTAAATTAAGTCAAAACGGACTAGTTAAGGGAATTCCAAAAATTAAAAACTTTGAAAATTCAATCTGTAACCCATGTCAACAAGGTAAACAAATAAAATCAACCCACAAGTCTACCCAATCAGACTTAACCCAAGCCACACTTGAGCTCCTACACCTAGACCTATTTGATTCTCATGAGCCAAGTTACTAAGTGGAAATCGATACTACTTAGTAATTGTTGATGATTACTCTAGATTTACCTGGGTTAGCTTTTCAAAAAGTAAAGATGAAACATTTGAATCATTCAACAAATTATGTAAAATGCTAAAAAATCAAAAAGACACCCAAATTAAAAGAATAAGAAGTGATCATGGGGGAGAATTTGAAAATCAAAAGTTTAATGATTTGTGTAAAATAAATGGCTATATTCATGAATTTTCTTGCCCAAGAACCCTCCCCCCCAACAAAATGGGATAGTTGAAAGAAAAATAGAGCCATTCAGGAAGCCACCAGAACCATGCTCAACGAATATAGCTTAACCAATCAATTTTGGGCAGAGGCAATTAAAACAGTCTGTTATATTCAAAATAGGGTTCTAATAAATAAAAGACACAATAAAACACCTTATGAAATCTATTACCAAAGAATAATCAACTTATACTATCTAAGAGTATTTTGGTGTAAGGTACATATACTAAATACAAAAGATTATCTAGGAAAATTTCAATCAAAATCAACCCAAGGAATTTTTGTAGGATACTCAACCACGAGTCGGGCATATAGGCTCTATAACAAAAATACCCTTAGAATTGAAGAAACCACAAATGTTATATTTGACGAAGAAATCATAACAAAACCCAACTCAATTAATTTAATCAATTCATCAAAACCAACTATTACTGATCAAGATCAAGAAGAAATTGAACCAATAATTAAACCTGTTGATGCAGTCTGACCCTGATTGTTGTTTTGGTGTTGACACCGATTTTAGTTTAGGTTGACGTTGATTATGATTATGGTTAAGTCCTAATCGGGGATTAGGCATGGTATGGAAAATCCTAACTTGGAGGGCTAGGTGTTGGAAAATCCTAACCTGGAGGGTTAGGTGTGAAAAATCCTAGCTTGGAGGGCTAGGTTGTGAAAAGTCGTAATTCGGAAGAGTTGGGTGAAAATTCCTAGCTTGGAGGGCTAGGTGGAAAGTCCTAACTTGGAGGGTTAGGTGAAAAGTCCCAACTTGGAGGGTTAGGTGAAAAAGTCCTGGCTTGGAGGGTCAGGTCTAGCTTGGAGGGCTAGGTCTGGAAAAGTCCTAATTCGGAAGAGTTGGGTGAAAAGTCCTAGCTTGGAGGGCTAGGTGAAAAGTCCTAACTTGGAGGGTTAGGTGAAAATTCCCAACTTGGAGGGTTAGGTGAAAAATCCTTAGCTTGGAGGGCTAAGGTGGATGAAATCCTAGCTTGGAGGGCTAGGTTTGAGTCCTGGATCGGTCTGGTGACCGATCAGGGAAGTTGGCACGTTGCTCCTTCGTGGATCGGTCTGGTGACCGATCCAGCAATGACTGATCGGTCTGGTGACCGATTAGGGAGCGCACAGTGAGGTTGGGAACCTACTGTGTGGCTCCTGATTGGTCTGGTGACCGATCAGGGAGCAGGTCGTTGCCTCGTTGCTTGGCTCCTGATCGGTCTGGTGAGCGATCAGGGAGTAGGCAGCTTCCTCACTACCTTGCTCCTGATCGGTCTGGTGACCGATCAGGGAGCCCACAGTGAGTTGAGTTCTCCCGCTGATCAGTTCGTGAACGGTCCGGTGACTGATCAAAGACTTAGGATTTGATTTTCACGGTTAATGTTCACTCAGACGTGGACCGATCAGGCTTGAGCCTGATCGGACAGTGTCTATCCTGAACGGTCTGGTGACCGATCAAGCTTCACTCTGATCGGTCTGGTGACCGATCAGGCTTCACTCTGATCGGTCTGGTGACCGACCAGGCTTGTGTTGCCGCGAGAACTGGGAGTCCCAGCAAAGCGGTGAATCGGTCTGGTGACCGACCCACGAGCCCTGGATTGGTCCGGTGACCGATCACTTTAATTCAAATTGCACTGTCAGACGCTCTGATCGGTCTGACCGTAACCGATTCTCTGCATTTGATTCCTGATACTTGATTTTCTAAGTGATATGCTGTTCTAATGCTCTGATTAAGCTGCAGGTGACAGGGAAGGATTCAAACACTCAAGGAGAGTCAATGGAGGCCTTTCCTTGGAGCAGGTTTGTTTATTTTTCCATCTCAGGTTGCAACGGGCACTGGCGCTGGCTGGAGCTGCTGACTGGGGCTGGTCTGAGGGAAGCTCAGGGAGTCCAGAAGAGCTCAGTGGTGGCTGGTGGTTGCAGGTGAGCAGCTGGAGGCTGCAGTGAGATGTTGTCACCTGGCGTTCAAGAGGGAAACAAAAGGAGCGAGTTGGAGTAGAGCAAGAAGAAGTTGTTGTTGCCTTGGTTTTGAGCTGCGATTTCTTGCTGCGTGCTTGTGCTCCTAGCTGATCATCCTCTCTTGAGAAAGCTACTATGATCCTTGAAGCAACCATCCCTTGCTTGAGCACTTGGAGGAAGGAACAAGAGGCTTTGAGTCCAACAGCGAGAAGACACGAAGAAAGGGTTCTTGCGTGAGATCGTCGCTGGGTGGAGCTTGGAAGAAGCTTGCTGTGTTCTTGTCTTTGCTAAGTGCTAAGTAAGATCTTTCTTGTGTTTCATTGTGCTTAAAACTATATCTTTGATTGAAACGCTGTAGAGAGGTTACTCCACCGAGAAGGAGGTTGCTTTCTATCCGGTGTTCACCGGGGCTTGATCAGCCGACGATCAAGGGATCGCCCACCTTAAGGGCACGCCAAGGAGTAGGGGCAAGTTATCCCCGAACCTTGTAAATCCTCTTGTTAGCGTTCTTGTGTTTGCTCATAGTTTAGGGTTTAGATTTCTGCATATACTTTGTTTTATTGTGCTTCCGCTGTGCTACTAACGATTGAAGTGCAGAAATTCGATAAGTGTCAAAGTCTAAGTATTTGGCTATATTCACCCCCCCTCTCTAGCCATCCGAGTTCCAACAAGTGGTATCAGAGCTTGGGGCTCTATTTTTGTGGATTAACAACCGAGAGCTATCATCCATGGCATTGAGAGAAGGTTTTTCCACCACCCGACCTCCCTTCTTCAATGGCGCAGATTTTCAATACTGGAGATCGAAGATGGAGTATTACTTGAAGATGGACATCAATACTTGGTTCGCGGTGAAGGAGGGCTTCACCCCTCCAAAGGATGATGAAGGCAAGGAACTTGAATCGTGGCGGTGGACGGCCGAACAAACTCGAAAGAGTGAAGCCGACGCGAAGGCGGTGGTCACTCTACAATGCGGCATGAACAAAGACCAACTCATCAAGGTTGGTCCTTTCACAAGTGCAAAAGACTTGTGGAACAAACTCATCGAACTCCACGAGGGCACCCGAGATTCAAGAATCGCCAAGAGAGACTTGTTCCTCAATCAACTTCAAAATCTCTCCATGAAGGAGAATGAAACCGTAAGTGAGTTACATAGCTGGTTCAAAGAAGTCCTCAACGGGCTTCATTCTATTGATGAAAAGGTCAAGAATCACGACCTTGTGAGGTATGTGCTAAAAGCATTTCCAAGGAATGCTATGTGGTCATCCATGGTGGATGCCTACAAAGTCTCCAAGGATTTATCAATTGTTAAGTTAGATGATTTGTTTTGTGAAATGGAATTGCATGAAATGGCTAACAAAGGCCCCAAGGAGAAGGGGATTGCCTTAGTTGCAGGGGACCGATCCAACAAGAAGAAGAAGGAGAAGGAAGTCTCTTCATCTTCATCCTCTTCCAAATCCGAGTCTGATTCCGAGGAAGATGGCAGCAGCTCTTCCTCCTCCGAGATGGTAAATTTTGTGAGAAGGATGATGAGAAGGGATCGACGCTTCAAGGGTAAAGGTAACCCTAGTGAAGCTAAAGTTGATAAGACTAATGTATCTTGTTTTGAGTGTGGTAGGAAAGGGCACTTCAAGAGTGAATGCCCAAAGCTAAAGAAGAAGGAGGAGAAATCCAAAAAGAAAGAAGAAAAATCCAAGAAGAAGAAGAAGGCCTTGAAGGCCACTTGGGATGAATCCTCTTCAAGCTCATCCGATGAAGAGAAGGAGGAGAAGAGCACAAGGCATGTGGCACTCATGGCATTAGGAGATCAAGAGAGCAGTGATGAATCTTCCAACTCCTCAAACGCGGCTTCATCATCTTCGGATGATGAAGAGGTAACTTCTCCCGAACTTGAGAAATGTTATAGAGAAATTGCATGTTTAACCAATATGTTAAAGAAGTCAAAAAATAAGGTTAAAACATTGCAATTGGAAATTGAATAATTGAAAGTATCTAGGGATGATAACATAGATGACTTGCATGTTGAGATGTTAGAGGATGAGATTAAATCATTGAAACTTGATGTTGAAAATTTGAAATCCTCTAAGGTTGAGGATGTAGATGATTTGCATGATGAATTGCTAGAAGAAGAAAACAAATCATTGAAGAGTGAAGTTGAGAGACTTAAGAATATTCTTGAGAAGTTCTCAACTAGCTCAAAAACCCTAGACATGATCTTGAATGCCCAAAGGGCAGTCTACAATAGGGCCGGTATTGGTTACCGACCCAAAGAACCTTCATTTGTGTCCTTGATGTCTAGGACTGATATGAGACAATCTAAGACACCCAAGGTTCAATAGAAAGTTGTCAAGGCATGGGTGCCTAAGTCTTGTTTAGTAGGTGCTTTAGGTCCCAAGGTTTGGGTACCTAAAACTTCTATTTTTCGAATTGTGTAGGTTATGATTGAGGGGGAGCATCTATCAACTTGGTTCGTTGATAGTGGGTGCTCCAAACACATGACCGGGGATAGATCATTGTTTACCACACTTCAAAAGAAAAGTAGAGGTAATGTTTCATTCGGTAACAATGGTAGTCTTAAGGTCATAGGAATAGGAGACATTCAAATATCCGAATGTCTTAGAATCTCAAATGTCCTTCTAGTCAAGGGGATGACATTTAATCTCCTAAGTGTCAGTCAATTGTGTGACACGGGTTACACAATTGATTTTCAACCAAGTCAATGTCTAGTTAGACAACATGACACCTTGGATACGGTACTAGTAGGAACAAGAGTAGACAATATTTATCAAGTTTCATTTAAAAGTGATATTAATGCTTTTGCTAAGTGTCTCATGTCAAAAAAAGAAGAGTCCACCCTTTGGCACCGGAGACTTGCACATGTTAATATGAAGAACATCCGGAAGTTGGCCAACAAGGGATTAGTTCGTGGCTTACCAAGCATCAAGTATGAAAAGGACAAACTTTGTGATGCATGTCAAATGGGTAAGCAAACAAAATCTGCACATAAAGGTAAAAGCAGTGTAAGTACATCTACCGCTTTAGATTTACATCACATGGATCTATTTGATTGTAGTATTATCATATCATTGAATGGAAGTAGATATTGCTTTGTTATCATTGATGACTTTACTAGATATACATGGACTTATTTTCTTAAATATAAGGACCAAACCTTAGATGTTTTCATTTCTTTTTGTAGAAGAGTTGAAAATGAAAAATCATCAACAATTAAGACAATTAGAAGTGATCATGGAGGTGAATTTCAAAATCAACGATTCTTAGAATTTTGTCAAGATAAAAGGTTATAGCCATGAGTTCTCTACTCCTAGAACACCACAACAAAATGATGTTGTAGAGAGGAAGAACCGTGTTTTACAAGAGGCTGCACGAAGCATGCTTAATGAGTACTCACTACCGTGTTACTTATGGGCTGAAGCTGTAAATACAGCTTGCTATCTGCAAAACTGAGTCCTCATCCATAGGTTCTTAGGAAAGACTCCCCATGAACTTTGGTTTGGAAAACCACCTACGGTTAAACACCTTAGGGTGTTTGGTTGTAAGGTGTTCATCCAAAACACCAAGGATCACCTTGGAAAGTTCACGGCAAAGGCTGATGAAGGGATACTAGTCGGGTATTCCCTAGTTAGCAAAGCTTATCGAGTCTACAACAAGAAATCTAGAGTGGTTGAAGAGTCTTCTGACGTTGTCTTTGAAGAAATTCCAAAAGTCAATGGTCAACCAGAAGATGAAGTCCAATTCGAACTTAGGAGACTAAGTTTGAATGAGAGTCCAAATGTTGTTGATGGTGATGAATCCGATGACGGTGAGCCTAGACAATCCATAGATCAGCCGGATCCTGAGGCTGAGCTTGTGTCTAGTGAACCCATTCAAGAAGCACCACCAACACCTAGGCAAACTAGATTAGCCTCTAGTCATCCCCAAGACCAAATTGTTGGAGACATCCATCATGGGGTTAGAACTAGATCATTCTTTAGGAATGAGGCTAATGAAGTTGCCTTAATTTCCGAAATTGAACCTAGAAAAATTGATGAAGCATTAAATGATCCCGATTGGATCATTGCAATGCAAGATGAACTAGGTCAATTCGAAAGAAGTCAAGTTTGGGACTTAGTCCCTAGACCTAAGAAGACCACCATCATTGGAACCAAATGGGTCTTCAAAAACAAATTGAACCATAAGGGAGAAATCATTAGAAACAAGGCACGCTTAGTAGCCAAGGGCTATAGTCAAGTTGAAGGCCTTGATTATGATGAGACCTATGCTCCCGTGGCACGATTAGAATCCATCCGATTGATGCTTGCATTTGCAGCACATCGAGGCTTCAAGCTATATCAAATGGATGTCAAATCGGCCTTTCTAAATGGTTTAATTAGAGAAGAGGTCTATGTCGAACAACCTCCGGGGTTTGAGAGTACCGAATTTCCAAACCACGTGTTCAAGCTCAAAAAGGCACTTTATAGCCTTAAACAAGCACCCCGAGCTTGGTACGAGCGGTTGTCGACATTTCTAATTCAAAAAGGCTTTGTAAGAGGTCAAATAGACCCTACACTATTTCTACGTAGAGATGGTGATAATATTTTTGTAGCCCAAGTATATGTCGATGACATAATTTATGGCTCAAATAACAAGAGCTATTTAAATGAGTTTATTGGACACATGGAAAGCGAATTTGAAATGAGTCTAGTGGGAGAGTTGACTTTCTTCCTTGGACTTGAAATCAAGCAAACTCGAGATGGGATCCATATGCACCAATCGAAGTATACTCAAGAAATGCTCCGTAAATTCAATATGAGTGATTCGAAAGAGGTGTCCACTCCCATGGCTACGAACACAAGACTAGACAGTGATGAGAGTGGTAAACCCGTTGATTTGACTCAATATCGGAGCATGATAGGTAGTTTGCTGTACCTCACAGCCAGTCGACCTGATATTCTTTTCGCTGTGGGTATGTGCGCTAGGTATCAAGTTTGTGCCAAGGAATCTCATTTAATCACTGTTAAAAAGAATTTTGAGATATCTTAAAGGCACAATTGGAGTCGGTCTTTGGTACCCCCGTACCGAATCTTTTGATTTAATTGGCTATACGATTCCGACTACGCTAGATGTAAGTTGGATCGGAAAAGCACGAGTGGGGGTTGCCAATTTCTAGGATCATCTTTAGTTAGTTGGTCAAGTCGGAAGCAACATTGTGTTGCTCTCTCCACGACCGAGGCAGAATATATCGTCATGGGAGAGAGTGTATCACAATTGTTGTGGATGATTCACACTCTAGAGGACTATGGATTGAGTTACAAAAGTGTGCAAGTGTTGTGTGATAACATTAGCACAATTAACCTAACCAAGAATCCAGTCCATCATTCTAGGACCAAACATATTGAAGTGCGTCACCACTTCATTAGGGATCATGTTGCTAGGGGAGATATTGTACTCTCACATGTAGAGTCCAAGTCAAACCTAGCTGACATTTTCACTAAACCACTCCCTGAAAATGAGTTTAGCTTCTTAAGAAGGGAGTTGGGAATGTGTCGCGCTTCTTAGTTTTCAAAATGCATTCAAAACCCTTCATGATTATTTCTAATTGTTGGGATACAATTGGGTAACTTTGGGGACATCTCACACAAACTATAAGACTTACCAAAACGTTTTTGTTTGCTAGAAATGGGGTGAGATGCTAGGATCAACTCAATTTCTCAAAATGTCAATGCATCCCTTGAGAAATTAAGTTGACGAGATAAAAATCACTTCGGTGACCAAGTATGGGGAAAACCAATGCATAACACATGTGTATTTGGCTCCATGATCATACTTGGACATTCCAATCAAGGAAACTTGATTGGAAACTTGAATTTGGCACAATCTTGTTTGAATTTGATTGAATGATTGTTGATTGAGTTTGACTCCACTTGGGTGGAGCAAAGTGATTGTTGAACCTATAAGGACCTTTGATCCTTGTTCAGGGATCAATCTTAGTCAAGGGGTCACTTCCAAGATCGATATCTTTCATCAGATCTTGACAAAAATCACTTGGAAGTCTGAAACTGAAAGTTTCAGATCGTATCAGGCAATATCAGGAACCCTGATCGGTCACTGGACCGATCAGGAGTAAGGCTGATCGGTCCCTGGACCGATCTGGCTCCCTCCTGTTGTGATCGGTCCACAGACCGATCAGAGGGATCACAGAGACTTTGCGAAATCTCGGCTAAACATTCTGTGCTAGCCTGGATCGGTCCCCAGACCGATCTGGCACCTTGTGGTGATCGGTCCAGAGACCGATCAGGAGGGCTTCTCGAATATCATCCGACCTTACTGTTCGCTTCCTGATCGATCAGCCGATCGATCAGGAGCCTGCCTGATCGGTCAACCGACCGATCAGGACCAGGCCAGTCCGATCAGGCCAGAGCCTGATCGGTCTGGGCGCTCTCAGATCGAACGGTGATCCGTTCAATCGCATTAAAGTCTGGTTGGTGGACCGATCCACCAACCGATTAACTCCTCCAAAACCTCTCATTGCCGAACCCTAGCGCCGAAAACTCCCTCTTGCGCCTCTTCAACCTGCGTGAGAGCCTTCCTTGCGTCTCCTTCCTCCTCTTCCGAGTGAGCTTTTGTGCGCGTGCGGTTCTGAGAAGACTTCCTGCGAGCTGTTCTTGTCTTCTGCAAGTTTTCCTTCCTTGCTCACGGTGTTGCGCTCATCTCTTGCGCCAAGGTCTTCTCCTGCGCGAGCTCTTCTTCCAGACTTCAAGTTCTTCTGCACTACACCTCAATGGCACCTAAGTAAGCGTTTTTGTATAGTTTTTTTTTCAGTTCTTAGAGTATGTGTTTGAGGCTAACCAAGTTCTTGTGTCTTGTTGTTGTACCGTGACTCCTCCTTGCCATAATTTGTCTTATGATAATGTTATCTTTGATCAAATCTTACATCTGTATCAACCTGGTGCCATGATCTTATGTTTCTGCCGTGACTCTTCTTTGCCATGTCATTGATTAACTCTATCTTCATATGATCATGTCTTACCTTGTGTTCTTTTGATTATTGTGTCGTGATCAAATCTTGGGTCTATGATTAAACCTGTGTTCATATGATCTATTCAATCTTGTCCAATTGACTTAATCCATGTTCATATGATCAATTCGCTCTTACTCAATTGACTTAAACTATGTGCAAGATCTATTTCATTCTTTAGAAAATCATCTAAGGGAAAGGAATCACTGGAGGGTAGCTCGAGGGGCAAAACCCCTTCCTCATCAGCACCCACCCGAAGGCCTCAGCCTTCCTCCAGTTCTCGCTTTCCAAATGTTGCCTGCGAGCAGGCATTTCAGTCCAAAACTTTTAAATTGCTATCCTGCCATTCAATTGATGTTCCTTTTCTCTCTGAGCATTGCCCCTCGATCATGGAGATAGTCACCTTTTACAACCTTGGCTTTCTACTCTCTCTGGAGAGGACTATCAATTACGACCTTGTCTTCGAATTTTACAACAATCTCCAGCAAGGTCCTCAGGGGGGATTCGAGTTCACTACTCGAGTTGCCAAGAGGAATCTTGATTTCTCCTATGACATACTAGCAGAGTATCTGGGTGGTCAACGATCACCCAACCTGTATTCAATCTATCCCGAGCTTCCTGACCGTCTATTGGCCCCTTTTGCGGACGTTACTCCTGATGGCATCTATCAGTATTTCTTTGGTCATCCTCGCCTGGCCGGTCTCGATGAGTTGGGTCCTGATTTTCCTACCTTTGCAGCACTTCGTCTCTCTTCCACTGATTGCATCTTGTTCAAGATTATCACAAATTGTATTCTACCAATCACTTCCAAACCTTTAACTGAGATCCGACCCTATCATTGCCTTATGCTCTACGGCATGCACTGCCGAATGGATTTTGATATCATGGAGAGTATTTTTCAGTCCATTCTATCTTATAGAGAGCCGAGCCGCCGCACAGTCTACATGCCATTTGGTCATGTCATCACCGATTGGCTTATGTCAGTAGGTGTTGATGTCACCAAAGGCAGGACAGTGCCTATGGTCCGACAGGATTGTCGGCTTGGTCGGCGGGCATTTGCCAAGTCCGGCATCATTATTCGAGAGCACGATCGGGCCTTGGTTTGGAAGGATGGGAGAGGACTCGGTGAGCTACCTGGGGGAGGACTACATTTTCAGGCACCCGCCGATGCTGCTGCACCTCAGGAGGCTCCTGCTGCTGCTGCTACTGATTACTACGATGAGCCTAAGCCAGATATGCGCTGGCAATTCTCAGAGCTGGATCTGACCATCCAGCATAATTTTCATCTGCGGGAGATTTATCGCGAGGAGGTCCGCTCACAGTTCCGATCCATTGATCGCAGACTGACCTCAGTGGAATCTGATGTTTCCGGGGTTCGCACGCTGCAGCAGACCTGGTACGATGAGTGGCGTCGCCACACATTTCCGGGAGATGCATCCTCAGGTAGTGCCGCACCAGGGTCCTTTGTTGCTGATGATGACACGTTGGACGATCCGATGCAGGTTGACCCCCCCCCACTGATGACTGATATACTCTGTGTCTGTTTGACATTTGACTTTCTGATTACTTGGATTGTGTGACTTTCGGGCAGTATGCCTGGTGATTTGACTCTTATGGCCTTGTGCCACACTTGCTTTGACTTCGATGCGTTGGTATGCATCTGTTTAGTTATTTGGTTTTGATGACCTTGACTATGACTAGATTTTGCTAAATGATGCATCTGATATTTTTCTTGTATTTCATTATTGCCTTATCATGTTTAGGATGTTGGCTTATATGTGTTCACATGATTATTATCTGCGTATATGCCTTATTATGCATGATTATGGTTTTGCTTATGATGCCTTGCCCATATGATACATATGTATGTTTTCACCATGCCCTACTCTTGTCATATGTATTCATATGTTTCTCAAAAATTAAATCATATCTTTGTTGTTTTGGGATACCCCTAGGGTTGAGGGGGAGTATGGTTAAACTTAACAGCCCTTCTAGACCCTTTTTCGATGTTCGACAAAGGGGGAGAGTGTGGTTGGTTAAGTTTAGGATGATTATGCTGTAGGGGAAGGATCTGATTCCCCTATGATTCTGAATTTGAGAAAATTGATTGGGAATCCCTAAACTTAAAATCGGGTTGTCAAACAACAAAAAGGGGGAGATTGTTGATGCAGTCTGACCCTGATTGTTGTTTTGGTGTTGACACCGATTTTAGTTTAGGTTGACGTTGATTATGATTATGGTTAAGTCCTGATCGGGGATTAGGCATGGTATGGAAAATCCTAGCTTGGAGGGCTAGGTGTTGGAAAATCCTAACCTGAGGGTTAGGTGTGGAAAATCCTAGCTTGGAGGGCTAGGTTGTGAAAAGTCCTAATTCGGAAGGGTTGGGTGAAAATTCCTAGCTTGGAGGGCTAGGTGGAAAGTCCTAACTTGGAGGGTTAGGTGAAAAGTCCCAACTTGGAGGGTTAGGTGAAAAAGTCCTGGCTTGGAGGGTCAGGTCCTAGCTTGGAGGGCTAGGTCTGGAAAAGTCCTAATTCGGAAGAGTTGGGTGAAAAGTCCTAGCTTGGAGGCTAGGTAGGTGGAGGGCTAGGTGAAAAGTCCTAGCTTGGAGGGCTAGGTGAAAAGTCCCAACTTGGAGGGTTAGGTGAAAAATCCTTAGCTTGGAGGGCTAAGGTGGATTAAATCCTAGCTTGGAGGGCTATGTTTAAGTCCCTGGATCGGTCTGGTGACCGATCAGGGAAGTTGGCACGTTGCTCCTTCGTGGATCGGTCTGGTGACCGATCCAGCAATGACTGATCAGTCTGGTGACCGATCAGGGAGCGCACAGTGAGGTTGGGAACCTACTGTGTGGCTCCTGATCGGTATGGTGACCGATCAAGGAGCAGGTCGTTGCCTCGTTGCTTGGCTCCTGATCGGTCCGGTGACCGATCAGGGAGCATGGAGCTTCCTCACTGCCTTGCTCCTGATCGGTCTGGTGACCGATCAGGGAGCCCATAGTGAGTTGAGTTCTCCCTCTGATCAGTTCATGAACGGTCCGATGACCGATCAAAGACTTAGGATTTGATTTTCGTGGTTACTGTTCACTCAGACGTGACCGATCAAGCTTAAGCCTGATCAGACAGTGTCTGTCCTGATCGGTCTGGTGACCGATCAAGCTTCACTCTGATCAGTCTGGTGACCGATCAGGCTTGTGTCGCCGCGAGAGCTGGGAGTCCCAGCAAAGCGGTGGATCGGTCTGGTGATCGACCCACGAGCCCTGGATCGGTCCGGTGACCGATTACTTTAATTCAAATTGCACTGTCAGACGCTCTGATCGCGTCTGACCGTATCCGATTCTCTGCATTTGATTCTTGATACTTGATTTTCTAAGTGATATGATGTTCTAATGCTCTGATTAAGCTGCAGGTGACAGGGAAGGATTCAAACACTCAAGGAGAGTCAATGGAGGCCTTTCCTTGGAGCAGGTTTATCTGTTTTTCCATCTCAGGTTGCAACGAGCACTCGCGCTGGCTGGAGCTGCTGACTGGGGCTGGTCTGAGGGAAGCTCAGGGAGTCTAGAAGAGCTCAGTGGTGGCTGGTGGTTACAGGTGAGCAGCTAGAAGCTACAGTGAGATGTTGTCACCTGGCGTTCAAGAGGGAAACAAAAGGAGCGGGTTGGAGCAGAGCAAGAAGAAGTTGTTGTTGCCTTAGTTTTGAGCTGTGATTTCTTGCTGCGTGCTTGTGCTCCTAACTGATCATCCTCTCTTGAGAAAGCTACTGTGATCCTTGAAGCAATCATCCCTTGCTTGAGCACTTGGAGGAAGGAACAAGAGGCTTTGAGTCCAACAGCGAGAAGACACGAAGAAAGGGTTCTTGCTTGAGATCGTCGCTGGGTGGAGCTTGGAAGAAGCTTGTTGTGTTCTTATCTTTGCTAAGTGCTAAGTAAGATCGTTCTTGTGTTTCATTGTGCTTAAAACTATATCTTTGATTGAAACGTTGTGGAGAGGTTACTCCACCGAGAAGGAGGTTGCTTTCTATCCGGTGTTCACCGGGTCTTGATCTGCAGACGATCAAGGGATCGACCACCTTAAGGGCACGCCAAGGAGTAGGGGCAAGTTATCCCCGAACCTTGTAAATCCTCTTGTTAGCGTTCTTGTGTTTGCTCATAGTTTAGGGTTTAGATTTCTGCATATATTTTATTTTATTGTGCTTCCGCTGTGCTACTAACGATTGAAGTGCAGAAATTCGATAAGTGTCAAAGTCCAAGTATTTGACTATATTCACCCCCCTCTCTCTAGTCATCCAAGTTCCAATAGTTGATTCATTTTGAAAGCCATCTTTGTGCATGGATACACTATCATATGTCATATGAACAATTTTCCTACTGCCTAAGTGAAATTCTATAAACTACTGCATTCATGAGTATATTCTCAGCCTTGTGTTTGGAGCACCTATTACCAACAAATTGTGTTGATAGATGCTCCCCCTCAACCAAAGCTATACAATTCGAAATATAGAGGTTTTAGGTACCCAAACTTTGGGACCTAATGAACCTATAATACAAGTCTTTGGTACTCATGCTTTGGTCATTTTTTTCTTAAGACCTTGAACCCTAGAAGCATTTGATGATCTAAAATGGGTTCTAGACATTAATGACATGAAGCTAGGTTCTTTAGGTCGGTAACCTAAACCAACCTTGTTGTAGACCGCTCTTTGAGAATTAAGGATCATATCTAAAGTTTTAGAGCTAATTGAAAACTTCTCAAGAATATTCTTGAGTTTTTCAACTTCACTCTTTAGGCCCTTGTTCTCATCCTCATGAACCTTAACATGCAAATCATCTATGTTATCATCCTTAGAACTTTTCAATTTTTCCACTTCCAATTTCAATGATTTAATCTTGTTCTTAGATTTTTTAAGCAAGTTGGTTAAGCATGCTATTTTTCTATAACACTTATCTAATTCGGGAGAGATTACCTCTTCATCATCCGAAGATGATGAAGCCGCGGTTTAGGAGTCACTTGATTCGTTATCACTCTCCTTGTTTGAATCTTCTAGTGCCATGAGAGCCATGTGACAGAAGCTCTTCTCCTCCTCCTTTTCCTTCTTCTTCTCCGTCTTCTTCTTTCTTCTGTCCCCTGCTACAAAAGCAATACCCTTCTCCTTTGGGCTTTTGTTAGAGATTTCGTGTAAATCCATTTCACAAAATAAGTCATCTATCTTAACAATAGAAAAGTCCTTGGATACCTTGTAGGCATCCACCATGGATGACCACAAAGCATTCCTAGGAAAGGATTTTAGTACGTAACTTACAAGGTCGCGATTCTCGACCTTCTCATCAATAGAATGTAAACCGTTAAGTATTTCTTTGAATCGGCCATGGAGTTCACTTACCGTTTCGGACTCCTTCATGGTGAGGTTTTGGAGTTGGTTGAGGAAAAGATCCCTCTTGGCTATCCGGGAATCTGTGGTTCCTTCATGGAGTTCAATAAGTTTGTTCCACAGATCCTTAGCACTGGTGAAGGGACCAACTTTGATCAGTTGTTCCTTGGTCATCCCACACTGCAGGGTGACCACAGCCTTCGCATCAGCTTCTCCCTTCCGGGTTTACTCGACTGACCATCTTGATGAGTCCAGCTCTTTTCCCTCAGCATCTTTTGGAGGGATGAAACCCTCCTTCACAGAGAACCACATACCAATATCTGTCTTCAGGTAGTATTCCATCCATCATCTCCAATATTGGAAATTGGCTCCATCGAAAAATGGAGGTCTATTGGTGCTGAAGCCTTCCCTCATAGCCATTGTTGTATGCTCTTCAGATGTTAAACCGTTGGCAAGAGCCCCAGGCTCTGATACCACTTGATGGACCTTGGATGGCTAGAGAGGGGGAATGTGAATAGCCAGACACAAAAATCTTGGCTTCTTTCTGGTTTCATTCTGCGATCAGAGTTAGCAGCGGAAGCAAAAAACAACACAGAAAGAAATACAGAGAGAAGAACAAACACAAACCCGACGCTAACTCAGAGATGTACAAGGTTCGGGGATAACTTGCCCCTACTCCTTGGCGTGCCCGTGAGGTGGGCGATCCCTTGATCGTCGGTAGATCAAGCCCCGGAACTCTGGATAAGAATCTTCTCCTTCTCGGTGGAGTAACTTCTCCACAACCGTCTCAGTAGAATAACAGTTAAGCATACGAGACAACAAGAAGGATAGCTCACACATATGTAGCAGAAACGCTCAAGCAAGAAGACTATACAGAGAGCTAAAACAACCCAGCAAAACCCCCAGTAAAATACTTTGCTTGTTTTCTGTCTATTCTTCACCCTCCTCTGCTTCGCCAGCTACTTCTTAAGCCTCTGCTCATCACCCGGCGCGTCTGCAACCACTGATCAGCTCCGTCACCAACCCACTGACCTCTACTGGGCTCAGTCTACTAAAACCTCTTCAGCCGAGCCTCAGGTCAGTCGCCAGCCACGCCAGACAGTTGTCAGCCCGCGCCAGAAGACGTTGAATCCTGCGAATGGAAAACAGACAAACCTGACCAAAGCGAAAGTCATCAATTGACCCTCCTTCTTGGTTTGTGTTATCCCTGTATTACCTGCACACTCATCAGAGGATTAGCACAGCAAATCAAAAGGAAATCAACAGGTATTAGAAAGGATTCAGAGCGAAATCAAATGTCTAACAACGATTCAAATTAAAGTTATCATACACTGATCGGTCACCCTGACCGATCAGTTACCCTTCTGATTGATCAGGTCACTTCCTAATCGATCCAGTAACAATTTGATCGGACACCATGACCAATCAGAGATTGGGGATCGGTCACCAGACCGATCCACCAGTTCACAGGGATTTCAAGCAACAACCCACAAGCTCCCTAACCTGATCGGTCACCTGACTGATCAGGTTATGCCCTGATCGGTCAAGGTGACCGATCAGGTCACCTCTGGACCGATCAGGAGCCATCCAAATCGGTCCAGGAGGACCCTGATCGGTCCAAGTGACCGATCAGGTTTTCTCCACACCTTCATAATCTCTCTCTGATCCATTCACCAAAACGATAAAAAACCACAAAGAAAGTTTCTGTCCTCTTTCTTATCGTTCACCAGAACGATCAGACACCCTGGATCGGTCACCAGACTGATCTATTATCCAGGGAGTTCGTGTCAATCCCTGATCGGACTCCAAACCGATCCAGCCACTCTGTGACTCATGCTGAGTCCCCCGGACCAAGACTTCTTGCCCAGCTTCACTCACCAGGACTTTGTTCAACTTAGCTTCACTCACTAGGACCCGGCTTCACTCACCGGGATTTCCTTCACCCAACTTCACTCGCTAGAACCCGGCTTCACTCACCAGGACCCCGCTTCACTCACCGCGATTTCCGTCACCCGGCTTCACTCACCGGGGTTTCCTTCACCTAGCTTCACTCACCAGGATTTCCTTCACCTGGTTTCACTCACCAAGACCCGGCTTCACTCACCAGGATTTGTGCCCAGTCCTCGACCTGGACTTAAGCTACTTATCTTACTCACCAAAACTTAAATTGGTGTTAACGCCAAAACAACAATTAGGTCAGACTGCATCAACATAAATACATACCGTCAATTGTGTAAAACATGGTCCTTTTGAAATACCCCTTGAGACATTATACATCTTCACCCCACTATATATAATGTAAAAAATATAAAGTTATACATTTATATTTATATCTAAATGTATTCACATTTGCAACCAGGACAATGAATTAAGTTGGGGTCCATATTGGGATTATGTAAACAACATCTAATGAATTGTTCCACACCCTCCTAATATTGTTTAGACCTTCTATCGAAGTGTATCCAAAATTTATCCATTTCAATAGAGCAAAATCCCCAAGCAAATAAGCCACTATAAAATTTAGAGTTGACCAAAATCTGAAAATTTTAAAGTAAAAAAACAAAAATTATACAATGCAATAAAATATAGAGCATCTTAGCATTATATGAGATCTTCAGGAGCTACAAATATGCTAGCTATATTTATTGTTATAAAAATACTAAATTATAAATTATAAAATGAAATAATAACTTTCAATTTTTTATTATGAAAAAACTATCATCGAGTATAAAAATCCTAATTTCAAGTTCTGCATCAACCAATCATGCGTGACAAATAAAATTTATTAGCTTACATCCCAATTTCAAGTTTTGCATCATCCCATAATCATAATTTCATGTTCTGCATAAATAATAAAAGGGAAATTTACCAAAAGGCGTACCCAAGAATAGGTATTTACCAAACAGCGTACCATGGTTTCATTTTCACCAAAGGACGCACTTAATAATAGTGAACTTCCTCTTATACCCCTCCTGTTATCTACTGTCTTTCTCCTTCTCTCTCTATAACAAATTTCGAGACGACAACTGCAGATACATTTTCAGACTTTTATTTTAAAATAATATAATATGAAAACGGCGCTGAAAACGTTGTAAGGTAAACATCAAAAAATATTTCAGTTAACAAATATCTCATCCAACGTGATTTAAAAATACAAATAAATAATTTTTATATTTGATTAATAGAAATTAAAATATTTAATATATATATTAATATATATAAAAAATATTAATAAATATATTAATAATATTTAATAAATATATTAATATTTCATCCCACACTCTTTATTAATAAATATATTAATAAATATATATAAATATATTAATATATTAATAAATATATTAATATATAAAAAAAATTGAAAAAAACGTTGGCTGAAAATTTTAAAAGAAAACGTGTATTGATTTTAGGCCCACGCTGGGCCTGAAATCAAACCTTTCAGGCCCAGCGTGGGCCTGAAATATTTTATTTCAGGCCCAGCGTGGGCCTGAAATTTTTTATTTCAGGCCCACATTGGGCCTGAAATCTTTTGATTCAGGCCCGACGTGGACTCAAATTTTTTTTTCTATTTTAAAAATATATTAATATATAAAAAAATCTATCAAAACACTTAATTTCAGATTCAAGCACAGGGCCTGAAGTCATACCAGGAGGGTCTGAAGTCAAATAACTTCAGATCCTATAAATAATTAATTTAATAAATAAAAATTAAATATAAAAAAATATTTTTAAAATTAAAAATTTTTCTGTGCCCTGGGCCTGAAGTCATCAGACTTCAGGCCCAAGGAGGGCCTGAAGTCATCAGACTTCAGGCCCTCCATTATTCATATTAAAATATATTAAAAAAATTTATAAAAAGTTTAATATATAATTACATATTATATAGGAGTGGTTTAGGTATATCAGTGAGTTTGGGTGCCGAAACATCTAATAGGAGTGGTCTAGGAGATGAGATTTTGGGTGCCGAAACATCTAATCTTGCTGTATCACCAATGCTATAGGAGTGGTTTAGGTATATCAGTGAGTTTTGAGCAAAACTCACTGATGGACCTACCATATTTGGAATTCTGAAAACTCTATATCAGTGGACAGGGTTGAGCTAGGAGATGAGATTTTGGGTGCCGAAACCTCCAATCTTGTTGTATCACCAATTCTATAGGAGTGGTTTAGGTATATCAGTGAGTTTTGAGCAAAACTCACTGATGGACCTACCATATTTGGAATTCTGAAAACCCTATATCAGTAGACAGGGTTGAGCTAGGAGATGAGATTTTGGGTGCCGAAACCTCAAATCTTGTTGTATCACCAATGCTATAGGAGTAGTTTAGGTATATCAGTGAGTTTTAAGCAAAACTCACTGATGGACTTACCATATTTGGAATTCTGAAAACCCTATATCAGTGGACAGGGTTGAGCTAGGAGATGAGATTTTGGGTGCCAAAACCTCTAATTTTGTTGTATCACCAATGCTATAGGAGTGGTTTAGGTATATCAGTGAGTTTTGTGCAAAACTCACTGATGGACCTACCATATTTGGAATTCTGAAAACCCTATATCAGTAGACAGGGTTGAGCTAGGAGATGAGATTTTAGGTGCCGAAACCTCTAATCTTGTTGTATCACCAATGCTATAGGAGTCGTTTAGGTATATCAGTGAGTTTTGAGCAAAACTCACTGATGGACCTAACATATTTGGAATTCTAAAAACCCTATATCAGTAGACAGGGTTGAGCTAGGAGATAAGATTTTGGGTGCCAAAACCTCTAATCTTGCTGTATCACCAATGCTATAGGAGTGGTTTAGGTATATCAGTGAGTTTTGAGCAAAACTCACTAATGGACCTACCATATTTGGAATTCTGAAAACTCTATATCAGTAGACAGGGTTGAGCTAAGAGATGAGATTTTGTGTGCCGAAACTTCTAATCTTGCTGTATCACCAAAGCTATAGGAGTGGTTTAGGTATATCTGTAAGTTTTGAGCAAAACTCACTGATGGACCTACCATATTTGGAATTCTGAAAACCCTATATCAGTAGACAGGGTTGAGCTAGGAGATGAGATTTTGGGTGCCAAAACCTCTAATCTTGTTGTATCACCAATGCTATAGGAGTTGTTTAGGTATATCAGTGAGTTTTGAGCAAAACTCACTGATGAACCTACCATATTTGGAATTCTGAAAACTCTATATCAGTAGACAGGGTTGAGCTAGGAGATGAGATTTTGGGTGCCGAAACCTCTAATCTTGTTGTATCACCAATGCTATAGGAGTGGTTTAGGTATATCAGTGAGTTTTGATCAAAACTCACTGATAGACCTACCATATTTGGAATTCTGAAAACCCTATATCAGTAGACAGGGTTGAGCTAGGAGATGAGATTTTGGGTGTCGAAACCTCAAATCTTGTTGTATCACCAATGCTATAGGAGTGGTTTAGGTATATCAGTGAGTTTTGAGCAAAACTCACTGATGGACCTACCATATTTGGAATTCTGAAAACCCTATATCAGTGGACAGGGTTGAGCTAGTAGATGAGATTTTGGGTGCCGAAACCTCTAATCTTGTTGTATCACCAATGCTATAGGAGTGATTTAGGTATATCAGTGAGTTTTAATCAAAACTCACTGATGGACCTACCATATTTGGAATTCTGAAAACCCTATATCAGTAGACAGGGTTGAGCTAGGAGATGAAATTTTGGGTGCCGAAACCTCAAATCTTGTTGTATCACCAATGCTATAGGAGTGGTTTAGGTATATCAGTGAGTTTTGAGCAAAACTCACTGATGGACCTACCATATTTGGAATTCTGAAAACCCTATATCAGTGGACAGGGTTGAGCTAGGAGATGAGATTTTGGGTGCCGAAACCTCTAATCTTGCTATATCACCAATGCTATAGGAGTGGTTTAGGTATATCAGTGAGTTTTGAGCAAAACTCACTAATGGACCTACCATATTTAGAATTCTGAAAACTCTATATCAGTAGACAGGGTTGAGCTAGGAGATGAGATTTTGTGTGCCGAATCATCTAATCTTGCTGTATCACCAATGCTATAGGAGTGGTTTAGGTATATCAGTAAGTTTTGAGCAAAACTCACTGATGGACCTACCATATTTGGAATTCTGAAAACCCTATATCAGTAGACAGGGTTGAGCTAGGAGATGAGATTTTGGGTGCCAAAACCTCTAATCGTGCTGTATCACCAATGCTATAGGAGTGGTTTAGGTATATCAGTGAGTTTTGAGCAAAACTCACTAATGGACCAACCATATTTGGAATTCTGAAAACTCTATATCAGTAGACAGGGTTGAGCTAGGAGATGAGATTTTGGGTGCCGAAACCTCTAATCTTGTTGTATCACCAATGCTATAGGAGTGGTTTAGGTATATCAGTGAGTTTTGAGCAAAACTCACTGATGGACCTACCATATTTGGAATTCTGAAAACCCTATATCAGTAGACAGGGTTGAGCTAGGAGATGAGATTTTGGGTGCCGAAACCTCTAATCTTGCTGTATCACCAATGCTATAGGAGTGGTTTAGGTATATCAGTGAGTTTTGAGCAAAACTCACTGATATACCTAAACCACTCCTATAGCATTGGTGATACAGTAAGATTAGAGGTTTCGGCACCCAAAATCTCATCTCCTAGCTCAACCCTGTCTACTGATATAGGGTTTTCAGAATTCCAAATATGGTAGGTCCATCAGTGAGTTTTGCTCAAAACTCACTGATATACCTAAACCACTCCAATAGCATTGGTAATACAACAAGATTAGAGGTTTCGGCACCCAAAATCTCATCTCCTAGCTCAACCCTGTCCACTGATATAGGGTTTTCAGAATTCCAAATATGGTAGGTCCATCAGTGAGTTTTGCTCAAAACTCACTGATATACCTAAATCACTCCTATAGCATTGGTGATACAGCAAGATTAGATGTTTCGGCACCCAAAATCTCATCTCCTAGCTCAACCCTGTCCACTGATATAGGGTTTTCAGAATTCCAAATATGGTAGGTCCATCAGTGAGTTTTGCTCAAAACTCACTGATATACCTAAATCACTCCTATAGCATTGGTGATACAGCAAGATTAGATGTTTCGGCACCCAAAATATCATCTCCTAGACCACTCCTATTAGATGTTTCGGTACCCAAACTCACTGATATACCTAAACCACTCCTATATAATATGTAATTATATATTAAACCTTTTTATAAAAAAATTTTTATATATTTTAATATGAATAATGGAGGGCACAAAAAAAATTTTAATTTTAAAAATATTTTTTTATATTTAATTTTTATTTATTAAATTAATTATTTATAGGATCTGAAGTTATTTGACTTCAGACCCTCCTGGGATGATTTCAGGCCTTGTGTTTGAACTGAAATTAAGTGTTTTGATAGGTTTTTTTATATATTAATATATTTTTAAAATAGAAAAAAAATTTGAGACCAAGTCGGGCCTGAATCAAAAGATTTCAGGCACACGCTGGGCCTGAAATATTTTTATTTCAGGCCCAGCGTGGGCCTGAAATCAATACACGTTTTGTTTTAAAATTTTCAGCTAATGTTTTTTTCAAATTTTTTTTATATATTAATATATTTATATATTTATATATATTTATTAATATATTTATTAATAAAGAGTGTGCGATGAAATATTAATATATTTATTAAATATTATTAATATATTTATTAATATTTTTTATATATATTAATATATATATTAAATATTATTTAATATATTAATTTTTATTAATCAAATATAAATATTATTTATTTATATTTTTAAATCCAATTGGATGAGATATTTGTTAACTGAAATATTTTTTTTGATGTTTACCTTACAACGTTTTCAGCGCCGATTTCATATTATATTATTTTAAAATAAAAGTCTGAAAAAGTATCTGCAGTCGTCGTCTCGAAATTTATTACAGAGAGAGAAGGAGAAAGATAGTAGATAACAGGAGGGGTATAAGAGGAAGTTCACTATTATTAAGTGCGCCCTTTGGTGAAAATGAAACCATGGTACGCTGTTTGGTAAATACCTATTCTTAGGTACGCCTTTTGGTAAATTGCCGATAATAAAATGAAATAATACTTTCAATTTCAAGTTCCATAAATATTTTAGAAACATGCTTGAATATAAAAATGTGAAACAAACAAACAATATGAAAACTTTGTCCGTGGAAGAAAACATTCGTCGACTTGTTATTACCATCTAACAAGCATGAAAAATTTATTTTGCAAGCAATAAACATGTATCCTAAAAAATATTAGCTTACAAAATTGTATGAAATATACTTAGCTAATAAAAGAAGAGATTCTGCTTACCAAATTGTACTAAAAATAGAGGAAATCTTAGTCGAAATCTTCTAATAATGTGTATATTAATTAGAATATATAACCTCCATCTAGATATTTGTTCTAATTGTGATATGATCACTTGTATGTTATTTATTGTTGTAGGCATTTTGCATCGTAAATATATCTAATGCATATTTGTATTTCAAATTATGAAATAATATACCACTATAAAATTAATCTTCACAGCAATCATTTGCTGATAAACTATACTCTAGATGTCAATATCACTTGACAGACTCTCGAATAGATGTAGGGCTTAGACATGATTTAAAAAATTGATGATGTAATGTATATAACTTGTGAGATTTCGCTCACAGAATTGTATTCAAAAATTGAAAAAATCTTAGTCGAAATCATGCCATTGAGTTAAGCAGGGAACAAAATCCTAGCACTGTCGATGGAGAAAAAGGGTTGCAGGTGAACAAAGATGCAATCACGTGCCCTTGAAGAAGGAGAAATCGACACCCTCCTTGAAGAAGAAGAGATTGACGGAGTCAAACAATGATCACCACGCCTTGAAGAAGAAGAGATTGCACCAAGTGAGATCATGGTGCAAGAAGAGATGCGGACACTGTAAGAAGAAGAAGAGATCGTACTAGAAGAGATCACGACGCAAGAAGAGATGCAAAGAGAAGCGACGTACGACAAGGAGAACATGCAAGAACAAGACTCATGTGCAAGAGGATGGAGGCAAGGCAGCTTGCGTGCGGCGCAAGAGGAGATTGACCCAAGAATTGGGTTTTGAGAGAAAGCTATAAGTTGTGGTTCATTATAATTAACCTAGTCGTATGGTTCAAGTTTTAACCCAAGCAACGATTTATTTATTTTTTTAATTGGTTCAGACATATTATTTCATTACCGTTTAATTATAAGTTTTTTTGAACACTTATTACTTCATCAAATAAAAAATAAGAAGTAATATGTTATTAAAAATATGAAGTGAAGCCCGCTTTTTTAACTTATGAAGTCTAAAATAGTATTTACTACGTCAATTTTATTACCGAGGTTAAATATAATATATTACTTCGGAATCAATAATTACTGAAATAATTATTGGCGAAGTCTATCATCAGAATTCTACTAGAGCTTGGATTTAATTCACCTAGCTTCTGGCTAAGAATTTATCTGTCAAGCCTTAATCACTTGGACATAATTCACCTAACCTCATGTTAGGAGTTTGTCTGCCAAGTCTTAATCACTTGGACATGATTCCCTAGGACTCTAGCTAGGAATTTTTCTATTTGGTCCCAATAAAAACTTAGCTCATGCCTAGATCTACTAAGACTTGATCACTACCTAGTTCACAACCAAGACTTTAACACCTGTTAAGTATCATGCACCTATAAACTTGACACAACTAGTTAGATCACAACTAACCTAACTTTAACCTTAGTTATATATCAAAATCTTGGGTTATATGTAGTGCACTCTGCACCAACAATCTCCCCATTTTGATAATATGAAAACTAAGTTAAAATTAGTAAATAATCAAAAATTAAAAATTTAAATTTATATTCACTATATGAAAAAGATAGAGTTTATGCCGTCATACATGAATATAAAAAATAAAAAAATAATTATTCATTAATCATTGCTCCCCCTTCATTAGATAAGGAATAAATATTGTGAAGTAAGTAAAAAAGAATTTTAACCATTTTTAAAAATAATTTCAAAACAATTTTAACTTTTAGCCTATCTTTTAGGCTTTTTTCCCTTTTTCATATATCAAAATCGTTGAAAATATACATAATGCATAGCATATAGGCATGAGTTAGTAGGGATGAATTCAAGTTAGATTAGATTAAAATGTAAACCAAACTAAGTCTCCAAAGTTATAATTCAAATAGGAACTAAGATAATGTCAAGTCTGTTGGAACCGGATGGCTAGAGAGGGGGGTGAATATAGCCAACACTTGGACTTTAAGCTTTTCAAAGTTCTGCACTTAGATTTGTTAGTAGCACAGCGGAAGTAGAAAACACAGAGTATGCAGAAAAACAGAAAACGAAAGCAAACTAACACAACTAGCAAGATCGCTAACAAGGAGGGTCTACAAGGTTCGGGGATAACTTGCCCCTACTCCTTGGCATGCTCGTAAGGTGGGCGATCCCTTGATCGTCGGTAGATCAAGCCCCGGTGAACACCGGATAGTAAGCAACCTCCTTCTCAGTGGAGAAACCTCTCCACAGCGTTTCAATCAAGGATATAGGTTTAAGCACAATGAAACATAAGAAAGATCTTACTTAGCACTAGCAAAGACAAGAACATAGCAAGATTCCTCCTGAGCTCCACCCAGCGACGATCTCACGCAAGAACCCTTTCCCCGTGTCTTCTCACTGTTGGACTCGAAGCCTCTTATTCTTTCCTCCAAGTGCTCAAGCAAGGGATGGTTGCTTCAAGATTGCAGTAGCTTGCTCAAAGTGATGGAACTTCAGAGCACGCAAGCAAGTTGTGGAGAACACAAAGGCGCAGCAAGAACTCAAGCAGCAGAACTCTCCTCAGCCAACTCTTCTCCGCTCCTTTTGTTCCTCCACTGAGTATCAGGTGACACCATCTCCCTGCAGCCTCCAGCTGCTCACCTGCAACCACCAGCTACCTCTGAGCTCCTCTGGACTCCCTGAGCCTCCCTCAGACCAGTCCCAAACAGCAGCTCCAGCCAGCGCCAGTGCCCGTTGCAACCTGAGATGGAAAAACAGACAAACCTGCTCCAAGGAAAGGTCTCCATTGACTCTCCTTGAGTGTTTGAATCCTTCCCTATCACCTACAGCTTAATCAGAGTATTAGGACAGTATATCAAGCAGCAAATCAAGCATCAGAGATGAAACGCAGAGAATCGGATACGTTCAGACGCGATCAGAGCGTCTGACAGTGCATTTTGAATTAAAGTGATCGGTCACCGGACCGATCAGAGAGCCTCCTGATCGGTCACCAGACCGATCAGGCGGGGTCCAGACCGATCAGGCTTGTCCTGATCGGTCCCCAACACTCAATTAGAAATCACGATTTCTTTGGGACTCTCCTGAATCGATCACCAGACCGATCCCAGGTTGTGGATCGATCACCAGATCGATCCACCCCTTTATCGGGCGATTTCTGAGCTTCGCAGTCCAAACCTCCTGATCGGTCACCGGACCGATCAGGGAGCCTCCTGATCGGTCACCAGACCGATCAGGTAATGACCAGACAGATCAGGCTTCGTCCTGATCGATCATAGAGAGGAACCTGCGACGCTGGATCGATCTCCAGAACGATCTGCACAGTGATCCTGCTCGGTCACTAGACCGATCAGGAGCAGATCAGCAAGGGAACTCAACCTCACTGTTTGCTCCCTGATCGGTCACCAGACCGATCAGGAGTCAAGCAATGGGTGAAACGCATACTCCCTGATCGGTCACCAGACCGATCCACGAAGGAGCACCGTGCCAACTCCCTGATCGGTCACCAGACCGATCCAGGGGCTCCAACCTAGCCCTCCAAGCTAGGGTTTCATCCAACCTAGCCCTCCAAGCTAGGACCTGACCCTCCAAGCCAGGTTTTTCCACTAACTCTCCAGTTGGGACTTTTCACCTAACCCTCCAAGTTAGGACTTTTCACCTAGCCCTCCAAGCTAGGACTTTTCACCCAACCTTCCGAGTTAGAACTTTCCATACCTAGCCCTCCAAGCTAGGACCTGACCCTCCAAGCCAGGACTTTTTCACCTAACTCTCCAAATTGGGACTTTTCACCTAACCCTCCAAGTTAGGACTTTTCACCTAGCCCTCCAAGCTAGGACTTTTCACCCAACCCTTCCGAATTAGGACTTTTCAACACCTAGCCCTCCAAGCTAGGATTTTCCACACCTAACCCTCCAGGTTAGGATTTTACAACACCTAGCCCTCCAAGCTAGGATTTTCCATACCATGTCTGATCCCCGATCAAGACTTAATCATAATCATCATAATCATCAACCTAAACTAAAATCGATGTCAACACCAAAACAACAATCAGGGTCAGACTGCATCAACAATCTCCCCCTTTTTGTTGTTTGACAATCCGATTTTAAGTTTAGGGATTCCTAGTCAATTTCTCAACTTCCAGAATCATAGGGGAATCAAGATCCTCCCCCTACAATATAATCATCCTAAACATAACTAACCAACACTCTCCCCCTTTGTCGAACACCGAAAAGGGTCTAGAGGGGCTGTTAAGTTTAACCATACTCCCCCTCAACCCTAGGGGTATCCCAAAACAATAAAGATACGATTTGAATTTTGAAAAACATATGAACACATATAACAAGAGTAGGGCATGGTAACACAAACATATGTATCATATGGGCAAGGCATCATAAGCATCATCATAAGCATGCATAATAATATAGAATGAGGCATATAGACAAATAGTAATCATGCGAACTCATATAAGCCAACATCCTAAACATGATAAGACAAGCAAAATATTAGTGCATCAAACCAAACAACCAAACAGATGCATATCAATGCATCGAAGTCAAACAAGAATGGCACAAGGCCAGAGAAGTCAAGTCACTAGGCATACAGCCTGAGAGTCATACATCCAAGAGATCAGAAAGACAAATCACACACAACCACAGAATATATTAGTCATCAGCGGAGGGGGGGTCAGCCTGCATAGGATCGTCCATCGTGTCATCATCAGCAGCAAAAGACCCTGGTGTGGCACTACCTGAAGGCGTATCTCCCGGAAATGTGTGGTAGCGCCACTCATCGTACCAGGTCTGCTGCAGTGTACAGATCCCAGAGACATCAGACTCCACTGCTGTCAGTCGGCGGTCGAAAGATCTGAATCCCGAACGGACCTCCTCTCGATGAAGCTCTCGCAGATGAAGATCATACTGGATCGTCTGATCCAGCTCAGAAATCTACCATTGGAGATCCGGGTCCCGCTCATAGTCGTAATCATCAGCAGCAGCAGCCGCAGCGGGAGCCTCCTGAGGTGCAGCAGCACCGGCTGGTGCCTGAAAATATGGTCCTCCCCCAGGTAGCTCGCCGAGTCCTCTCCCATCCTTCCAAACCAAGGCCCCATCGCGGTCCCGTAAGATGATGCCGGACTTGGCAAATGCCCGTCGGCCAAGTCTGCAATCCTGTCGGACCATGGGCACCGTCCTGCCCTTGGTGACATCAACACCTACTGACATAAGCCAGTCGGTGATGAGATGACCAAATGGCATATAGACTGTGCGGTGACTCGACTCTCTATAAGATAGAATGGACTGAAAGATGCTCTCCATGATATCGAAGTCCATTCGGCGGTGCATGCCGTAGAGCATAAGGCAATGATAGGAACGAATCTCAGTTAAAGGCTTGGAGTTGATGGGCAAGATACAATTTGTGATTATCTTGAAAAGGACGTAGTCAACAGGAGCAAGTCGTAGAGCTGCAAAAGTTGGAAAATCAGGACCCGACTCATCGAGACCGGCCGGGCGGGGATGACCAAAGAAATGCTGATAGATGGAGTCGGGGGTAACATCTGCAAAAGGGGCCAGTAAAGGATTAGGAAGCTCAGGGTAGATCGAATACAGGTTTGGTGATCGTCGACCACCCAGATACTCTGCCAAGATCTCGTAAGAGAAATCAAGGTTCATCTTGGCAACTCGAGTAGTGAACTCAAAGCCCCCCTATGGTCCCTGCTGAAGATTGTTGTAAAATTCAGAGACGAGGTCATAATTGATAGTTCTCTCCAGAGAGAGGAGAAAGCCAAGGTTGTAAAACATGACTATCTCCATGATCGACGAACAATGTTCAGTCAGAAAAGTGACATCTATCGATCGGCAGGGTAACAATTTAAAAGTCCTTGATTGGAAAGCCTGCTCACAGGCGGCATTTGGAAAGCGAGAGCTCGAGGAAGGCTGAGGCCTTCTGGAGGGCGCATATGAGGAAGGAGTCTTCCCCTTTGCGCTGCCATCTGCGGGTTCTTTACCCTTTGATGATTTTCTAAAGATTGGAATAGGTCATGACAGCGGATTTGATCAAGAGAAGTGAATCGAATCATGATATAAGTTAAGGTTTGATCAAAATATAAGATGTAATCAAAGACCCAATTAGAGAATATAAGATAAAACATTTGATCAAAAGAAGGACAATAATGAAATGAAAGAGAGATTTGGTCACAGAGAACATAATCATAAGGTGAAACATTTGATCAAGAAGGTCACGACCAAAACAAAGGTCACGGCCAAAACAAAGGTCACGGCACAACACACCAAAACATGGTTAGCTTCAAATATAAACACTATAGACTGATTTGTAAGGAAAACTGAGACAAAAGCTTACTTAGGTGCCATTGACGAACTTCTTAAAGATTGGAAGAAGAGGTTGTGCAGCAAAAAGGCTCTCGCCGAAAGAGATGAGCGCAAGAAAACCTTCAGCGAGAGAGAGACTTCACAGGAAGAAGGAAGAACTTGTAGTAGTCCTTCCCAGGATCACAAGCACAGAAGCTCTCTCAAGGAAGAAGAGGATGCAGGGAGGTTTCTTGCTCACGATGAAGTGCACAAGTGGTGATTCGGCGCTAGGGTTCGGCAATGAGGGGTTTTGGAAGAGTTAATCGGTTGGTGGATCGGTCCACCAACCAGACTTTAATGCGATTGAACGGATCACCGTTCGATCTGGAAACGCCCAGACCGATCAGGCTCCAGCCTGATCGGACTGGCCTGGTCCTGATCGGTCGGGAGACCGATCAGGAAGACTCCTGACCGATTGGCTGATCAATCAGGAAGCGAACAGTAGGGTCAGGTGATTTTCGAGAATCCCTCTTGATCGGTCTCTGGACCGATCACTACAATGTGCCAGATCGGTCCGGGGACCGATCCAGGCTAGCACAGAATATTTAGCCGAGAGTCCGCAAAGTCTCGGCTGATCCCTCTGATCGGTCTGTGGACCGATCAACTCAGAAGGGAGCCAGATCGGTCCGGGGACCGATCAGCCCTACTCCTGATCGGTCGGGTGACCGATCAGGGTTCCTGATACGATCTGAAACTTTCAGTATCAGACTTTCACACGATTTTGAAGGAATCTGATGAACAATATCGATCTCGGGAGTGATTCCTCGACTAAGCTTGATCCCTGAACAAGGATCAAAGGTCCTTATAGGTTCAACAATCACTTTGCTCCACCCAAGTGGAGTCAAACTCAATCAACAATCATTCAATCAAAGTTTAACCAAGATTGTATCAAAATCAAGTTTCCAATCAAGTTTCCTTGATTGGAATGTCCAAGTATGATCATGGAGCCAAATACACATATGTTATGCATTGGTTTTCCCCATACATGGTCACCGAAGTGATTTTTATCTCGTCAACTTAATTTCTCAAGGGATGCATTGGCATTTTGAGAAATTGAGTTGATCCTAGCATCTCACCTCATTTCTAGCAAACAAAAACGTTTTGGTAAATCTTATAGTTTGTGAGAGATGACCCCAAAGTTACCCAATTGTTTCCCAACAATTTGAAATAATCATGAAGGGTTTGAATGCATTTTAAAGTTCATGAAGCGCGACACTTTCCCAACTCCCTCCTCAAGAAGCTAAACTCATTTTCGGAGAGTGGTTTAGTGAAAATGTCAGCAAGGTTTGATTTGGACTCTACATGTGAGAGAACAATATCTCCCATAGCAACATGATCCCTAATGAAGTGGTGACGTACTTCAATATGTTTGGTCCTAGAATGATGGATTGGATTCTTGGTTAGGTTAATTGTGCTAATGTTGTCACACAACACTTGCACACTTTTGTAACTTAATCCATAGTCCTCTAAAGTGTGAATCATCCACAACAATTGTGATACGCTCTCTCCATGGCGATATATTCTACCTTGGTAGTGGAGAGAGCAACACAATGTTGCTTCCGACTTGACCAACTAACTAAAGATGATCTTAGAAATTGGCAGCCTCCACTTGTGCTTTTCTGATCCAACTTACATCCAGCGTAGTCGGAATCGGTATAGTCAATTAAATCAAAAGATTCGGTACGGGGGTACCGAAGACCGCCTCCTATTGTGCCTTTAAGGTATCTCAAAATTCTCTTGACAGCGATTAAGTGAGATTCTTTGGCACAAACTTGATACCTTGCGCACATACCCACAGCGAAAAGAATATCTGGTCGACTAGCTGTGAGGTATAGCAAACTCCCTATCATGCTCCGATATTGAGTCAAATCAACAGGTTTACCACTCTCATCATTGTCTAATCTTGTGTTTGTGGCCATGGGAGTGGTTACCTCTTTTGAATCATTCATGTTGAATTTACGAAGCATTTCTTGTGTATATTTTGATTGGTGCACATGGATACCATCGCGAGTTTGCTTGATTTCAAGTCCAAGGAAGAAAGTCAACTCTCCCACTAGACTCATTTCAAATTCACTCTCCATATGTCCAATGAACTCATTTAAATAACCCTTGTTATTTGAGCCACAAATTATGTTATCGACATATACTTGGGCTACAAAAATATTGTCACCATCTCTACGTAGAAATAGTGTAGGGTCTATTTGGCCTCTAACGAAGCCTTTCTCGATTAAGAATGTCGACAACCGCTCATACCAAGCTCGGAGTGCTTGTTTAAGGCCATAGAGTGCCTTTTTGAGCTTAAACACGTGGTTTGGGAATTCGGTACTCTCAAACCCTGGAGGTTGTTCAACATAGACCTCTTCTCTTATTAGACCATTTAGAAAGGCCGATTTGACATCCATTTAGTATAACTTGAAGCCACGATGTGCTGCAAATGCAAACATCAATCGAATGGATTCTAATCATGCCACGGGAGCATATGTCTCATCGTAATCAAGGCCTTCAACTTGACTATAGCCCTTGGCTACTAAGCGTGCCTTGTTTCGAATGATCTCTCCCTTATGGTTCAATTTGTTTTTGAAGACCCATTTGGTTCCAATGATGGTGGTCTTCTTAGGTCTAGGGACTAAGTCCCAAACTTGACTTCTTTCAAATTGACCTAGTTCATCTTGCATTGCAATGATCCAATCGGGATCATTTAATGCTTCATCAATTTTTCTAGGTTCAATTTCGGAAATTAAAGCAAACTCATTAGCCTCATTCTGGAAGAATGATCTAGTTCTAACCCCATGATGGATGTCTCCAACAATTTGGTCTTGGGGATAACTAGAGGCTAATCTAGTTTGCCTTGGTATTGGTGGTGCTTCTTGAATGGGTTCACTAAACATAAGCTCAACCTCAAGATCCGGCTGATCTATGGGATGTCTAGGCTCACCGTCATCGGATTCATCACCATCCACAACATTTGGACTCTCATTCAAACTTAGTCTCCTAAGTTCGAATTGGATTTCATCTTCTGGTTGACCATTGACTTTCGGAATTTCTTCAAAGACAACATCAGAAGACTCTTCAATTAATCTAGATTTCTTTTTGTAGACTGATGGACCCGGGATAGGTGTCACAAATGTGGGTCTCAAAATTTAGATGTTGAAAAGCTGGAAACCCTTTTTGCAATCAAAGTATGAAAACGTAGCAAAAGGGCCACAGGTCGTATTTTTCCTAGGGCTAGTTGAGGTTGTTTGATTCGAGCTTGAGTTTATGTATCATTTATGAATTTTGGGTTTCGAATGTGAATTGGATTTGGTTTCAAATAAAATGTCGGTTTGATTTGCAGTTCAGAATTGAAAACTTGATAGAAAGAAGAAAAACTTAACTCAAAGAACTAAACATGGTAATGGCAATTGATAACTCAACCAATGAACAACTCAATCAAACCAATGCCAATTTGCAAAAATTCAGAAATCAAACTACTGCCAAATGAAATATTGCACTGCAGCTTATGTTTAACTTCGGGAATTACCACTCAAGCAAACCTAATGGGAAACAAGTGGAACAAAACAATTTTGACAATTCTCGGTTGAACCGAATGCTAGCACTTAAGCCTAATTCCAGAATTGCAACATGATACTAATGCCGAAATGACAATTAGAATTCAGTAACAAGCCAGACAAGAAACAACTTGATTTCAATTTCCATAGCACACTAAGACTTGCATTCGACTTGACACAAACTAGTGCTGAAATTTCACTTGAAACATTGTGCAGAATTTAAGTGAACTTGCTACCAAAATGGATAAAGCTTATGTGCCAAATGTGATATGGAATGCCAAGCTAATACTGACAATTTAGCAATAAAACCAATCGACCAAACTTGGAAACAAAGCTATCAGTGACATGACCTACTGAAATAAATGAAACCACTGCCGCAATCAAGCAAGGGGGCTGATCAATCCAGAAATGTTCTTGATGCAGAAATGAATTGCAAGAGTGCAGAATTGAAGTTCAAACCTTCAGAATTCGCATGTAGCAACAAATGGATGCAAGGTCAAACAAACTCACTGAATTCAAATGCAAAGGAATTCTAATGTAGAGCTAAACTGATACAAAACAGTGCCAAAATATGCTTGATACGCAAAGGAATACACCTGTGCCAAACTGCTACTTTTGTGCCAAGACTAATACTAACCGTTCAGAAATGCAATGACTGCAAAAGAGACTGATTTCAAGCTCAAAAGTACACTATAAATTTCACTCAACTTGATACAAACCCATGCCGAGACTGAACTTGACACATGCATGCAAAATTTCAACAACTCGGCTCAACAAATCTGCAGAATTGCAGAAACAAAACTGCAGAATTCTTGTAAACATATAACGAGCAGAATTGCAGCTACGAACTGATTGCAAAGCAAACCAGCAGCTGCAGTGAAATAATTAGATGTGAAGCAACAAATAAAATACAGACTTCTTGAGCAATTCAAAGTGCAGAAGCTGTAATTGGATTTGCAGAGATGAAATCTAAATGAAGGCAGAAATTAGAACATGAATTGCAGGATTTTAGAAACCGAATGGGATACTAAACCAAACTAAGCAACTGAGATCGAATTTACCAAACTAGTATCAAAAACAATTTAGAAATAAACTAGACTACTGATATAAAATGCAGGAGCTGAAAACTGATACACCGAATGAAGAAAAACTGATACGCTACAAGCCAAGGGAAATGCAGAAAAGATACTTAGCTACAAAACAACTAAACGAGTTTCAATTGCTCAATAACAAACTACCTATCTAATGCTTGCAAACTTGATAACTGAAACCTAATTACAACTGAACCATTCAGAAAATGAAACTGACATAGCTCATACGAAAGACAGTAACAGGACAGAATTTAGAAATCGAAATTACAACTAATAACTGAAAATTAGCTAAGAAAACTACTCCTCAATCCTTCCCTAGCTCAAGAACTCCTTGTTCGTCACGCAAGGGCTGGCCTCAAACCCCTAAGCTCAGCAAACCATCAAGAATCAGTCTCTGCGAATCGAATCCAAGCTCAACTCTGCTCAAACTGAAATTCCCATTCGAATTCTTTAATCCAGTTGCTTCCAACTGCGATGGTGATTCGGGGATGGTCAGAGCACTCTAAGGAACCCCTCCAGATAGCTCTGATTGATGGAAATGGAGCGCAACTGAGATCGAAGGCAGCAAATGGCAGAACCGAAGAAACCCTCTCTCGGCTCTGTTTCTTGGGCAATTTAGAGCTGAAAACTTCCCTAGACCTCCTCTTGATGATCAAGAACTTGATCTAACCAAAGAATTGAGGGGTCGCGCCCCTTAGATGAAGAAACTACTGAAGAAAACCAAGAACAAATGAAGAAGAGAAGTTGCGGCGAGGAAGACGCGACGAGGAAGAAACTGGGCAAATTTTTGATTAAGTATTTGACAACGGACAGCTTAGATTGATTTGAGGAAATCCAACGGCTGATCTTCATCCGATCTGAACCAAACTTTGATGATGTTGATCAAGGGTCAGGATCTGCCTCGTCATAGCTCGAATCCTCCAGATTTGCAACGGATGGTCCAGATCAACCTAATCTTTGAATGGACAGTCTAGAGCTCTCTGAACTTAATCCAACGGTTGAATGAGCTCTGATTGGGATGAAACCTTCAGATCTTGATCAGAGTGCTTGATCAGCGCTAACCCTAGCTTGGATTGCTTCAGATGGTCCCGGATGGCTCAGATCTAGCCGCTTTTGAATCGGACAGCCCAGATTAATCCAAAGCTTGATAACTCGATCCAGGTCCACTTCCGACTCAAGATTGACCTAGTATGCCCTAGGTCCATGATCCTTTCATGCCTACAAAAGTAGATCAAAAATTTAGTGGCCAAATAATCTAAATATGTAAAGATTTGCAATTAAGCCCAAAATAAAAGCAAGTCCTAGAACCTAGGGTAAATTCACAATTAAGCAAGTAAAATATGGATCAAACTTGGATTTTAGCAACTAAAATAATCAATAAAATGGTACTTATCAACTCCCCCACACTTAAGCTTGAGCGTCTCGCAAAACCACTAAGTATGTATCCCTTAGATTTTCTTAAGCATAATTAGAAGCAAATGAAAAGAAATTACCTAAGATTGTCAATTCTTAAAAATCTAAGCTCTATGGATTAGTATCTCGTCCTTAAATCAACAACTTAGCCTTTTCATCCATCATGATTCATTGAGATGAATTTAACTCACTAGCCTTTCAAGAGAAGTTTTGGTGGCTCTCTCCTTAAGTTCTAAGTTGATGATGGAAGTAGAGCTCACTCAAACACACATGCTTCTTGCACTACCATAGGCTTGCTTATTATCTACTCTCCACCATTATTCATTATTAGGATCAACATCTACAAAAACAAATGAAAGACATGGAAAATGGTAAGAAATGGAGTAAAAGCCAAGAAAATGGAAAATGGATGGAGTGGGAGACTTGGTTGCTCAAGAATGTTTCCAATGCACTTTGCTTCTCTTTACAATCCTCTAGTGAGATCAAAGGTGTGATGGACTAAAACTTTTGCCTTGCCCTTCAAAAATTCGATGAAAAGACCTCATTAGTTCCTTTGTGCCAATTTTCTTTTGCGTGCCAACATTGCTTGCTTCTCTTTTCTCATTCTTCTTTTTCTTCTTTTCCTTTCTCTCTAGTAAAGTCAAAAAATGTAATGGAACAAGGCTTTAATTCGGATGAGAAAAATATTCACTTGTTTCATGGTACCCACATTAGCACAAAGGCTAGGTGAAAAGTCCTAACTTGGAGGGTTAGGTGCAAATTCCCAACTTGGAGAGTTAGATGGAAAAATCCTTAGCTTGGAGGGCTAAGGTGGATGAAACCATAGCTTAGAGGGCTAGGTTTGAGTCCATGATTGGTCTGGTGACCGATCAGGGATATTGGCACGCTGCTCCTTCGTGGATCGGTCTGGTGATCGATCCAGCGATGTCTGATCATTCCGGTGACCGATCAGGGAGCAGGTTGTTGCCATGTTGCTTGGCTCCTGATCAGTCTGGTGACCGATCAGGGAGCAGACAGCTTCCTCACTGCCTTGCACCTGATCGGTCTAGTGACCGATCAGGGAGCGAACAGTGAGTGAGTTCCCCCACGGATCAGCTCCTGAACGGTCCGATGACCGATCAGGGACTTAGGATTTGATTTCCGAGATCACTGTTCATTAGACCTGATCGGTCTGGGTGACCGATCAGGCTTCACTCTGATCGGTCACCAGACCGATCAGGCGTGTATTGCCGCGAGAGCTGGGAATCCCAGCGAAGGAGTGGATCGGTCTGGTGACCGACCTACAAGCACTGGATCGGTCCGGTGGTTGATCACTTTAATTCAAATTGCGTTGTCAGACGCTCTGAACATATCTGATTCTCTGCGCTCACTCACTGATCCTTGATTTTCTGATTGATATGCTGTGCTAACACTCTGATTAAGCTGCAGGTGATAGGGAAGGATTCAAACACTCAAGGAGAGTCAATGGAGACCTTTCCTTGGAGCAGGTTTGTCCGTTTTTCCATCTCAGGTTGCAACGGCCGAGTTGCAGACTGGAGCTTGGCTGAGGGAAGCTCAGGGAGTCCAGGGAGAGCTCAGTGGTAGCTGGCATTGACAGGTGAGCAGCTGGTGGCTGCAGGGATGGTGTCACCTGATGTTTGGTGGAGAAACAAAAAGGGCGGAAGAAGGCTTCATTGAAGCAGAGGTTTTTGCGAACAGCTTTGGGGCTTGAGTTCTTGCTGCGCCTTTGAGTTCTCCACAACTTGCTTGCGTGTTCTGAAGTTCCATCTTGTGCAAGCAACTGAAATCTGAGAAGCAACCGTTCTCTACTTGAGCACTTGGAGGAAGGAACAAGAGGCTTCGAGTCCAACAGCGAGAAGACACGGAGAAAGGGTTCTTGCGTGAGATCGTCACTGGGTGGAGCTCAGGAGGAAGCTTGCTGTGTTTTTGTCCTTGCTAAGTGCTAAGTAAGATTTTCCTTGTGTTTCATTGTGCTTAAACCTATATCTTTGATTGAAACGCTGTGGAGAGGTTTCTCCACCGAGGAGGTTGCTTTCTATCCGGTGTTCACCGGGGCTTGATCTGCCGACGATCAAGGGATTGCCCACCTTACGGGTACGTCAAGGAGTAGGGGCAAGTTATCCCCGAACCTTGTAAACCCTCCTTGTTAGCGATCTTGCTAGTTGAGGTGATTTATTTTCGTTTTAGTTTTCTGCATACTTTGTTTTCTACTCTTTCCGCTGTGCTACTGATCTTTGAGTTGCAGAAATTCATAAGTGTTTAAAGTCAAAGAGATTGGCTATATTCACCCCCCCCCCCTCTAGCCATCCGATTTCCAACAAGTGCTATCAGAGCTTGGGGCTCTGCTTTTGCGGATTAACAAGCTCATCGAACTCCACGAGGGCACCCGAGACTCAAGGATCGCCAAGAGAGATTTGTTTCTCAACCAGTTACAATACCTTTCCATGAAGGAAAATGAATCGGTAAGTGAGCTACATAGCCGGTTCAAGGAAGTCCTCAATGGGCTTCATTCGATTGATGAAAATGTCGAGAATCGCGACCTTATGAGGTATGTACTAAAAGAATTTTCAAGGAATGCTTTGTGGTCATCCATGGTAGATGCCTACAAAGTATCCAAGAATTTATCCATTGTTAAGTTAGATGATTTGTTTTGTGAAATGGAATTGCATGAAATGGCTAACAAAGGCCCCAAGGAGAAGGGGATTGCCTTAGTTGCAGGGGATCGATCCAATAAGAAGAAGGAGAAGAAGAAGGAGAAGGAAGTCACTTCATCTTCATCCTCTTCCGAATCCGAGTCCAATTCCGAGGAAGATGGCAGCGGCTCCTCATCCTCCGAGATGGCGAACTTTGTGAGAAGGATGATGAGAAGGGGTCGTCGCTTCAAGAGTAGAGGTAACTCTAGTGAAGCCAAACTTGATAAGACTAATGCTTCTTGCTTTGAGTGTAGTAGGAAAGGGCATTTCAAGAATGAATGCCCAAAACTAAAGAAGAAGGAGGAGAAATCCAAAAAGAAAGAGGAGAAATCGAAGAAAAAGAAGAAGGCCTTGAAGGCCACTTGGGATGAGTCATCCTCAAGCTCATCCGATGAAGAGAAGGAGGAGAAGAGGACAAGGCATGTGGCACTCATGGCTCTTGGAGAAGAAAGCAGTAATGAATCTTCCAACGCCTCAAACGCGGCTTCATCATCTTCGGATGATGAAGAGATAACTTCTCCCAAGCTTGAGAAATGTTATAGAGCTATTGCATGTTTAACCAATATGCTAAAAAAGTCTAAAAATAAGGTTAAAGCATTGCAATTAGAAATTGATCAATTGAAACTATCTAGGGATGATAACATTGATGACTTACATGTTGAATTGTTAGAAGATGAGATTAAGTCATTAAAACTTGAGGTTGAATATTTGAAATCCTCTAAGGTTAAGGATGTAAATGATTTGCTAGTAGAAGAAAACCAATCATTAATGAGTGAAGTTGAGAAACTCAAGAATATTCTTGAGAAGTTCACAACTAGCTCTAAGACCCTAGACATGATCTTGAATGCCCAAAGGGCAGTTTACAATAAGGCTGGTGTTGGTTACCGACCCAAGGAACCTTCATTTGTGTCTCTTATGTCTAGGACTGATATGAGACAATCTAGGACACCCAAGGTTCAAAAGAAAGTTGTCAAGGCATGAGTGCCTAAGTCTTGTTTAGTTGATGCTTTAGGTCCCAAGGTTTGGGTACCTAAATCTTCCATTTTTCGAATTGTGTAGGTTATGATTGAGGGGGAGCATCTATCAACTTGGTTCGTTGATAGTGGATGCTCCAAACACATGACCGGGGATAGATCATTGTTTACCACACTTCACAAGAAAAGTAGAAGTAATGTTTCATTTGGTAACAATGGTAGTCTTAAGGTCATAGGAATAGAAGACACTCAAATATCCGAATGTCTTAGAATTTCAAATGTCCTTCTAGTCAAGGGGATAAAATTTAATCTCCTAAGTGTCAGTCAATTGTGTGACACAGGTTACACAATTGATTTTCAACCAAGTCAATGTCTAGTTAGACAACATGACACATTGGACACAGTACTAGTAGGAACAAGAGTAGACAATATTTATCAAGTTTCATTTAAAAGTGCTACTAATGTTTCTGCTAAGTGTTTCATGTCAAAAGAAGAAGAGTCCACCCTTTGGCACCGGAGGCTTGCACATGTGAACATTGTTAGGATCTTTGCCCTAGCTAGAGGGGGGGTGAATAGCAATTTCGGCGACTTCTTTTACCTACGTTGTTAGTTGCGCAAGCGGAAATACAATAATAAAGAAACTAACAACTAAACAATGCTAACACTACCAATTTACGTGGTTCGGAGATGAAGCTCCTACTCTACGACAGTCCGTGAGGTGGACGATCCCTTGATCCTTCGGCGGATCGCTCCCCGGATTCCCTCCGGCTAACTCGTGTTGCTCCTTGTGGGTGGAGAAACCTCGCCACAGCACCAAGAACACTTAGAGAACAAGGTAGACTACTATCTTGCCTTAGCCAAGCAAGATTCGTCAAGAAACCCCAGCCCGATCGAGTCCCCCTTTAAATAGACTCGGGCTGGAAATCACGCCACCAGTCGACTGCTCCAGGGGCAGTCGACTGGTACCACTAAAATCCGACCGTTACACCCCAACGTTCAAATTCTTAGCTGTTTCCAGACTTCACCAGTCGACTGCCCCTAGGGCAGTCGACTGACCAGTCGACTGCCCTAGTGGCAGTCGACTGGTCTGAAGGAAAAACCTTCTGTGAGTCCCCGCAATCGACTGCCTTCGGGCCAGTCGACTGCCCTGCCTACCATCCTAGGGTTTTGCATCCCCGAGTACATTCCACTCAGCACTCGACCCTTAGGACTTCCCGAGTACATTCACACAGCACTCATACCCTCACGACTCGACTGACTCCTCCTCCGCAGCCTCGACTGTTGCCTTCGCGCCCTCTTCATCTTCGGCCTTCGTCCCTCGGATGCGCATGCAAGCCTCCAGCTTGCCTCCATGCCACCCTTCACGTACGCCTCGAAGTCCGCGCCCATCAGCTCATCGTACCTGCACTCCATGGTCCCTCAGATGCGCACGCCAACCTCCTGCTGGCCTCCATGCCATCCTTCACCGTACTGAGGTCGTCCAGTCAAGTCCATATGTGTACCTGTACAATCCTGCACACTCAACATACACATATCAAATACACAGGGTAAACCTAACTTAAACCCTTTGCCCAAACATCAAAACCCATGGTCACTCCGGACCATCCTAGGGCCGATTGCTCCAACAAACATGAAGAACATCCGGAAGTTGGCCAACAAGGGATTGGTTCGTGGCTTGCCAAGCATCAAGTATGAAAAAGAAAAGATTTGTGATGCATGTCAAATGGGTAAGCAAACAAAATCTGCACATAAAGGTAAAAGCGCTGTAAGTACTTCTAGTGCATTAGATTTACTTCATTTGGATCTATTTGATTGTGGTATCATCATATCATTGAATGGAAGTTAATATTGCTTTGTTAGCATTGATGATTTTACTAGATATACATGGACATATTTTCTGAAATTTAAGGACCAAATCTTAGATGTTTTCATTTCTTTTTGTAGAAGGGTTGAAAATGAAAAATCATCAACTATTAAGATAATTAGAAGTGATCATGGAGGTGAATTTCAAAATCAACGATTTTTAGAATTCTGTCAAGATAGAGGTTATAGGCATGAGTTCTCCACTCCTAGAACACCACAACAAAATGGTGTTGTAGAGAGGAAGAACCGTGTTCTTCAAGAAGCTGCACGAAGCATGCTTAATGAGTACTCACTCCCGAGTTACTTGTGGGCTGAACCTATAAATACAGCTTGCTATGTGCAAAACCGGGTCCTCATTCATAGGTTTCTAGGAAAGACTCCCCATGAACTTTGGTTTGGGAAACCACCTACAGTTAAACACCTTAGGGTGTTTGGTTGCAAGGTGTTCATCCTAAACACCAAGGACCACCTTGGGAAGTTCACGGCAAAGGCTGATGAAGGGATACTAGTCGGGTACTCTCTAGTTAGCAAAGCCTACCGAGTCTACAACAAGAAGTCTAGATTAGTTGAAGAGTCTTCTGATGTGGTTTTTGAAGAAATTTCAAAATCAAATGACCAATCAGAAAATGTAAAAGGAGTCCAACTTGAACTTAGGAGACTAAGTTTGAATGAAACTCCAAATGATGTTGATGGTGATGAGTCTGATGACGGTGAACCTAGACAACCCTTTGATCAGCCGAATCCTGAGGCTGAGCTTGTGTCTAGTGAATCCATTCAAGAAGCACCACTAACGCCAAAGCAAACTAGATTAGCCTCTAGTCATCCCCAAGACCAAATTGTTGGAGATATCCATCATGGAGTTAGAACTAGATCATTCTTCCGGAATGAGGCAAATGAAGTTGCCCTAATTTTCGAAATTGAACCTAAGAAAATTGATGAAGCATTAAGTGATCCCGATTGGATCATTACAATGCAAGATGAACTAGGTCAATTCGAGAGAAGTCAAGTTTGGGACTTAGTCCCTAGACCTAAGAAGACCACCATCATTGGAACCAAATGGGTCTTCAAAAATAAATTGAACAACAAGGCAGAAATCATTAGAAACAAGACACGCTTAGTAGCCAAGGGCTATAGTCAAGTTGAAAGCCTTGATTATGATGAGACCTATGCTCCCGTGGCACGATTAGAATCCATCCGATTGATGCTTGCATTTGCAGCATATCGAGGCTTCAAATTATATCAAATGGATGTCAAATCAGCCTTTCTAAATGGTTTGATTAGGGAAGAGGTCTATGTCGAACAACCTCCGGGGTTTGAGAGTACCGAATTACCAAACCACGTGTTCAAGCTCAAAAAGGAACGTTATGGTCTTAAACAAGCACCCCAAGCTTGGTATGAGCGGTTGTCAACTTTTCTAATTGAAAAACGCTTTGCAAGAGGCCAAATAGACCCTACACTATTTCTACGGAGAGATGGTGATAATATTTTTGTAGCCCAAGTTTATGTTGATGACATAATTTGTGGCTCAAATAACAAGGGCTATTTAAATGAGTTCATTGGACACATGGAAAGTGAATTTGAGATGAGTCTAGTGGGAGAGTTGACTTTCTTCCTTGGACTTGAAATCAAACAAACCCGAAATGAGATCCATGTGCACCAATCGAAATACACACAAGAAATGCTTCGAAAATTCAATATGAGTGATTCAAAAGAGGTAACCACTCCCATGGCTACAAACACAAGATTAGACAATGATGAGAGTGGTAAACCCGTTGATTTGACTCAATATCGAAGCATGATAGGTAGTTTACTATACCTCATAGCTAGTCGACCAGATATTCTTTTCGCTGTGGGTATGTGTGCTAGGTATCAAGTTTGTGCTAAGGAATCTCATTTAATCACTGTTAAGCGAATTTTGAGATATCTTAAAGGCACAATAGGAGTTGGTCTTTGGTATCCCCGTACTGAATCATTTGATCTAATTGGCTATACCAATTCCGACTACGCTGGATGTAAGTTGGATCGGAAAAGCACAAGTGGGGGTTGCCAATTCCTAGGATCATCCTTGGTTAGTTGGTCAAGTCGGAAGCAACATTGTGTTGCTCTCTCCACGACCGAGGCAGAATATATTGCTATGGGAGAGAGTGTGTCACAATTGTTGTGGATGATTCACACTTTAGAGGACTATGGATTAAGTTACAAAGGTGTGCAAGTGTTGTGTGACAACATTGACACAATTAACTTAACTAAGAATCCAGTTTATTACTCTAGAATCAAACATATTGAAGTGCGTCACCACTTCATTAGGGATCATGTTGCTAGGGGAGATATTGTACTCTCACATGTAGAGTCCAAGTCAAACCTAGCTAACATTATCACTAGATCACTCCCCGAAAATGAGTTTAGTTTCTTAAGAAGGGAGTTGGGAATGTGTCGTGCTTCATAAATTTCAAAGTGCATCCAAAACCCCTTCATGATAAGTTCTAATTGTTGGGATACAATTGGGTAACTTTGGGGATATCTCACACAAACTATAAGGTTTACCAAAACATTTTTGTTTGCTAGAAATGGGGTGAGATGTTAGGATCAACTCAATTTCTCAAAATGTCATTGCATCCCTTGAGAAATTAAGTTGACGAGATAAAAATCACCTTGGTGACCAAGTATGGGGAAAACCAATGCATAACACATGTGTATTTGGCTCCATGATCATACTTGGACATTCCAATCAAGGAAACTTGATTGGAAACATGAATTTGGTACAAAACTTGATTGAATTTGCTTGGATGATTGTTGATTGAGTTTGACTTCACTTGGGTGGAGCAAAGTGATTGTTGAACCTATAAGGACCTTTGATCCTTGTTTAGGGATCAATTTTATGATGATGCAGTCTGGCCCTGATTGTTGTTTTGGTGTTGACACCGATTTTAGTTTAGGTGGATGATTATTGATTATGATTAAGTCCAGGTCGGGGATCAGGCATGGTATGGAAAATCCTAACTTGGAGGGCTAGGTGTTGGAAAATCCTAACCTGGAGGGTTAGGTGTTGAAAATCCTAGCTTGGAGGGCTAGGTGTGTGAAAAGTCCTAATTCGGAAGAGGTGGGTGAAAAGTCCTAGCTTGGAGGGCTAGGTGAAAAGTCCTAACTTGGAGGGTTAAGTGCAAATTCCCATCTTGGAGAATTAGGTGAAAAAGTCCTGGCTTGGAGGGTCAGGTCCTAGCTTGGAGGGCTAGGTTTGGAAAGTCCTAATCCGGAAAAGTTGGGTGAAAAGTCCTAGCTTGGAGGGCTAGGTGAAAAGTCCTAACTTGGAGGGTTAGGTGCAAATTCCCAACTTGGAGGATTAGGTGAGAAATCCTTAGCTTGGAGGGCTAAGGTGGATAAAACCCTAGCTTGGAGGGCTGGGTAGGAGCCCCTGGATCGGTCTGGTGACCGATCAGGGAGTTGGCATGGTGTTCCTTCGTGGATCGGTCCGGTGACTGATCCAGCGATGACTGATCGGTCTGGTGACCGATCAGGGGGTATTCGTTTCACCCACTGCTTGGCTCCTGATCGGTCTGGTGACCGATCAGGGAGTAAACAGTGAGGTTGAGTTCCCTTGCTGAACTGCTCCTGATCGGTCTGGTGACCGATCAGGATCACTGTGCAGATCGTTCTGGAGAACGATCCAGCATCGCAGGTTCCTCGCTATGATCGATCAAGACGGAGCCTGATCGGTCTGATCACGACCTGATCGGTCTGGTGACCGATCAGGAGGTTACCTGATCGGTCCAGTGATCGATCAGGGTGTTTGGACTGCGAAACTCAGAAATCGCCCGATAAAGGGGTGGATCGGTCGGGTGATCGACCCACAACCTGGGATCGGTCTGGTGATCGGTCCAGGAGAATCCCAAAGAAGTCGCGATTTCTGATTGAGCGTTGGGGATCGATTAGGACGGAGCCTGATCGGTCTGGACCTAGCCTGATCGGTCTGGTGACCGATCAGGAGGCTCTCTGATCGGTCCGGTGACCGATCACTTTAATTCAAATTGCACTGTCTGGCCCTCTGATCGCGCCTGACCATATCTGATTCTCTACTGCTTACATCTGATACTTGATTTACTGTGTGATATGCTGCTCTAACACTCTGATTAAGCTGCAGGTGACAGGGGAGGATTCAAACACTCAAGGAGAAGTCAATGGAGGCTTTCTTTGGAGTAGGTTTGTCCGTTTTCCATCTCAGGTTGCAACGGCTGGAGCTGCAGACTGAAGCTGCTGACTGGAGCTTGGCTGAGGGGATCTCAGGAAGTCTAGGGAGGGCTCAGTGGTAGCTGGCGTTGGTAGTGAGGCAGCTGGAGGCTACAGGAGATGTTGTCACCTGATGCTCAGTGGAGAAACAAAAAGGGTGGAAGAAGGCTTTGAGGAAGCAGAGTTCGTGAACTAAGTTCTTGCCGCGCCTTGTGATCTCCACAACTTGCTTGCTGTTCCTGAAGTTGTCATCACCTTGAGCAAGCGATTGCATTCTTGAAGCAACCATCCATTACTTGAGCGCTTGAAGGAGAGAACAAGAGGCTTGGAGTCCGACAGCGGGAAGACACGAGGAAGGGTTTCTTGCATGAGATCGCCGCTGGGTGGAGCTCAAGAAAGCTTGCTGTATTCTTGTCTTTGCTGAGTGCTTGAGTAAGATCTTTTTTGTTGTTTCATTGAGCTTAAACATTTATCTGTGATTGAAACGCTGTGGAGAGGTTTCTCCACCAAGAAGGAGGTTGTCTTCTATCCGGTGCTAATTGGGGCTTGATCTGTCGATGATCAAGGGATCGCCCACCTTAAGGGCACGCCAAGGAGTAGGGGCAAGTTATCCCCGAACCTTGTAAACCCTCCTTGTTAGCGATCTTGCTAGGTGTAGTTGTTTCCCTTCATTTTCTGTTTCTGCATTTTCTGTTTTCAATACTTCCGCTGTGCTACTAACAAAGTGAAGTGCAGAAATTGGATTTGGGTCTAAGTAAAAGTGATTGACTATATTCACCCCCCCCCCTCTAGCCATCCGGTTTCCAACATTTTAGTCATGAGATCATGTCCAAGTTCGATAAACTTCATCAGATCTCGTTGGGAAAATTCTGAAAATCTGAAACTGCAAGTTTCAGGTCGTATCAGGGAGTATCAGGAACCCTGATCGGTCACCGGACCGATCAAGCGTAGGGCTGATCGGTCACCGGACCGATCAGGCGTAGGGTTGATCGGTCGCCGGACCGATCTGGCTCCTTCCTATAGTGACTGGTCCACAGACCGATCAGAGGGGTCGTAGAAACTTGGACAAATTTTGACCTAAACATTCTGTGCTACTCTGGATCGGTCCCCGGACTGATCTGGCTTCCTGTTGGGATCGGTCCACAGACCGATCAGGGGGCCTCCAGATCATCATCCGACCTTACTGATCGCATCCTGATCGATCAGCTGATCGCATCCTGATCGATCAGCTGATCGATCAGGATCCTGCCTGATCGGTCACCCGACCGATCAGGCCAGAGCCTGATCGGTCTGGGTGCTCCCAGATCGAACGGTGATCCGTTCAACTGCATTAAAGTGCGGTTGGTGGACCGATCCACCAACCGTTTTAATCACGATTTTTCTCTACTCCTGAACCCTAGCCGACCAAAAACCCTTCACCACCGAAGCTTCCTCCTGTGCGTGAGTTTCTCTGAGCTTTCCTTCTTCCTCTGCGTGATCGCTTGCGATCCCCTCTGCGCGAGAGCTCCTCCCTGTTTTCGGCAAGTTTGTCTCGCTGAAGGGTGTCTGTGTTCGTCTCTTGCGCCGAGAGCCTTCCCTTGCGCAAGATTCAGGAAGGTTTTTACTCTCAACCTTCAAGAACTCCATCAATGGCACCCAAGTGAGTTTTTGTTTAGTGTTTCATTACGAATCCGTCTATAGAACATGTATATGAAGCTAATCATGTTTTGGTATTTGTTTTGTGTCGTGATCTTCTTGTGTTGGCCGTGACCTCTCCTTTCAATATCTTACCTATGATCAAATGTCTTACCTCATGATTATGTCTCTGTGATCAAATCTGTTGCCATAATCCTTTGATTAAATCTATTCTCTTATGATCAACTCGACCTTGCTCACTTGATTATCTTATCCCATGATCAATTCGTGTGTGGTTTGTGTGTTCCTTTAATCTTGTGCCATGATCAATTCGATTCTTTAGAAAATCTTTTAAGGGTAAAGAAGCTGCGGAGGGCAGCTCAAAAGGGAAAGCCCCCTCTTCATCTGCACCCTCCAGAAGGCCACAGCCTTCCTCGAGCTCTTGCTTTCCGAATGCCGCCTGTGAGCAGGCTTTCCAATCAAGGACCTTCAAATTGTTACCCTACCGATCGATAGATGTCCCTTTCCTGACTGAGTATTGTCCTTCAATCATGGAGATAGTCACTTTCTATAACCTTGGCTTTCTCCTCACCCTTGAGCGGTCGATCAATCATGACCTTGTCTCCGAATTTTACAACAACCTCCAGCAAGGTCCTCAAGGCGGTTTCAAGTTCACTACTCTAGTCGCCAAAAGGACTCTTGATTTTTCTTACGAGATTTTAGCAGAATATTTGGGTGGTCGACGATCACCAAATCTGTATTCAATCTACCCCGAGCTTCCTGATCCTTTATTGGCACCTTTTGCGGATGTTACTCCCGATGGTATACATCAGTATTTCTTCGGTCATCCTCGCCCAGCCGGTCTCGATGAGCTGGGCCCTGATTTTCCTACCTTTGCAGCACTTCGTCTCTCTCCCACTAGCTACATCTTGTTCAAGATTATCACAAATTGTATCCTACCAATCACTTCCAAACCTTTAACTGAGATTCGACCCTATCACTGTCTGATGCTCTACGGCATGCACCGTCGCTTGGACTTCGATATCATGGAGAGCATTTTCCAGGCCATATTATCTTATCGGGAGCCCAGCCGCCGCATGGTCTACATGCCTTTTGGTCACGTCATCACCGACTGGCTCATGTCAATTGGTGTTGATGTCACCAAGGGTCGGACGATGCCTATGGTCCGACAGGATTGCAGACTTGGCCAGCGGGCATTTGCTAAGTCCGGCATCATCGTTAGGGAGCATGATCGGGCGTTGGTGTGGAAGGATGGTAGGGTTCTTGGTGAGTTATCGAGGGGAGGTCCACAGGTTCAGGCGCCAGCCGATGCTGCTGCTGATTATGACGACGAGCCCGAGCCAGATCTTCGCTGGCAGCTCTCAGAGCTGGATCGGACTCTCCAGGAGGATATTTATTTGCAGGAGACCTGGCGCGAAGATGTTCGGACAGATTTTCGCTCCATCGATCGCAGACTGACCGCGATCGAGACCGACGTTTCTGGATCTCGAACTCTACAATAGACATGGTATGCTGAGTGGCGCCAGCACACATTCCCTGGAGTTGCGCCATCTGCTAGTGCTGCACCAGCTCCCTTTGCTGCTGTTGATGAGACGTTGGACGATCCAATGCAGGCTGACCCCCCCATTGATGACTGATATACCCTATGTCTGTTTGACATTTGGCTTTCTGATCCCTTGCGTTGTATGACTCTCAGGCTGTATGCCTAGTGACTTGACTTCTCTGGTCGTGTGCCATACTTGTTTGACTTCGATGCATTGATATGCATCTGTTTGGTTGTTTGGTTTGATGCACTGCTATTTTACTAGATGATGATCTTGCCATTTAATGATCAGGCTGTGTTAATATGATGTCTTCGATATTTTGCTTGTCTTGTTATGCTTAGGAGGTTGGCTTATATATGTTCACATGTTTACTATCTGCCTATCTGCCTCACTCCATATTGCTTTGTTTATGCATACGATGCTTATATGATACATATGCCTGATTTGTCATGCCCTATTGCTGTCATATGTGTTCATATGTTTATCAAAAATCAATCACATCTTTGTTGATTTAGGATACCCCTAGGTTGAGGGGGAGTATGGTTAAACTTAACAGCCCTTCTAGACCCTTTTCGGTGTTCGACAAAGGGGGAGAGTGTGGTTAGTTAAGTTTAGGATGATCATACTGTAGGGGAAGGATCCTGACTCCCCTATGATTCTGAGTTTGAGGAAAGTTGATTGAGAATCCCTAAACTTAAAATCGGGTTGTCAAACAACAAAAATGGGGAGATTGTTGATGCAGTCTGACCCTGATTGTTGTTTTGGTGTTGACACTGATTTTAGTTTAAGTTGATGATTATGATGATTATGATTAAGTCCTGATCGAGGATTAGGCATGGTATGGAAAATCCTAGCCTGGAGGGCTAGGTGTTGGAAAATCCTAACCTGGAGGGTTAGGTGTGGAAAATCCTAGCTTGGAGGGCTAGGTGTTGAAAAAGTCTTAATTCGGAAGGGTTGGGTGAAAAGTCCTAGCTTGGAGGGCTAGGTGAAAAGTCCTAACTTGGAGGGTTAGGTGAAAAGTCCCAACTTGGACAATTAGGTGAAAAGTCCTGGCTTGGAGGATCAGGTGCCTAGCTTGGAGGGCTAGGTTGGATGAAGTTGTAACTCGGAAGGGTTGGGTGAAAAGTCCTAGCTTGGAGGGCTAGGTGAAAAGTCCTAGCTTGGAGGGCTAGGTGAAAAGTCCTAACTTCGAGGGTTAGGTGCAAATTCCCAACTTGGAGAGTTAGATGGAAAAATCCTTGGCTTGGAGGGCTAAGGTGGATGAAACCCTAGCTTCGAGGGCTAGGTTTGAGTCCCTGATCGGTCTGGTGACCGATCAGGGATATTGGCACGCTGCTCCTTCGTGGATCGGTCTGGTGACCGATCCAGCGATGTCTGATCATTCCGGTGACCGATCAGGGAGCAGGTTGTTGTCGTGTTGCTTGGCTCCTGATCTGTCTGGTGACCGATCAGGGAGCGAACAGTGAGTGAGTTCCCCCACGGATCAGCTCCTGAACAGTCCGATGACCGATCAGGGACTTAGGATTTGATTTTCGAGATCACTATTCATCAGACTGGTCACCAGACCGATCAGGCGTGTATTGCCGCGAGAGCTGGGAATCCCAGCGAAGGAGTGGATCGGCCTGGTGACCGACCTACAAGCACTGGATCGGTCCAGTGACCGATCACTTTAATTCAAATTGCGTTGTCAGACACTCTGAACATATCTGATTCTCTGCGCTCACTCACTGATCCTTGATTTTCTGATTGATATGCTATGCTAACACTCTGATTAAGCTGCAGGTGACAGGGAAGGATTCAAACACTCAAGGAGAGTCAATAGAGACCTTTTCTTGGAGCAGGTTTGTCCGTTTTCCATCTCAGGTTGCAACGGCCGAGCTGCAGACTGGAGCTTGGCGACTGGAGCTTGGCTAAGGGAAGCTCAGGGAGTCCAGGGAGAGCTCAGTGGTAGCTGGCGTTGACAGGTGAGCAGCTGGTGGCTGCAGGGATGGTGTCACCTGATGCTTGGTGGAGAAACAAAAAGGGCGGAAGAAGGCTTCGTTGAAGCAGAGGTTTTTGCGAACAGCTTTGGGGCTTGAGTTCTTGCTGCGCCTTTGAGTTCTCCACAAATTGCTTGCGTGTTCTGAAGTTACATCTTGTGCAAGCAACTGAAATCTAAGAAGCAACCATTCTCTACTTGAGCACTTGGAGGAAGGAACAAGAGGCTTCGAGTCCAACAGCGAGAAGACATGGAAAAAGGGTTCTTGAGTGCGATCGTCGCTGGGTGGAGCTCAGGAGGAAGCTTGCTGTGTTTTTGTCCTTGCTAAGTGCTAAGTAAGATTTTCCTTGTGTTTCATTGTGCTTAAACCTATATCTTTGATTGAAACGCTGTGGAGAGGTTTCTCCACCGAGAAGGAGGTTGCTTTCTATCTGATGTTCACCGGGGCTTGATCTGCCGGCGATCAAGGGATCGCCCACCTTACGGGCAGGCCAAAGAGTAGGGGTAAGTTATCCCCGAACCTTGTAAACCCTCCTTATTAGCGATCTTGCTAGTTGTGGTGATTTGTTTTCGTTTTAGTTTTCTGCATACTTTGTTTTCTACTCTTTCCGCTGTGCTATTGATCTTTGAGTTTCAGAAATTCATAAGTGTTTAAAGTCAAAGTGATTGGCTATATTCACCCCCCCCCCCTCTCTAGCCATCCGATTTCCAACACTAGCCTCCGGTGCCAAAGGGTGGACTCTTCGTCTTTTGACATGAAACACTTAGCAAAAGCATTAGTAGCACTTTTAAATGAAACTTGATAAATATTGTCTACTCTTGCTCCTACTAGTACCGTGTCCAAGGTGTCATGTTGTCTAACTAGACATTGACTTGGTTAAAAATCAATTGTGTAACCCGTGTCACACAATTGACTGACACTTAGGAGATTAAATGTCATCCCCTTGACTAGAAGGACATTTGAAATTCTAAGACATTCGGATATTCGAATGTCTCCTATTCTTATGACCTTAAGACTATCATTATTACCAAATGAAACATTACCTCTACTTTTCTTGTGAAGTGTGGTAAACAATGATCTATCCCCGGTCATGTGTTTGGAGCATCCACTATCAACGAACCAAGTTGATAGATGCTCCCCCTCAATCATAACCTACACAATTCGAAAAATAGAAGTTTTAGGTACCTAAACTTTGGGACCTAAAGCATCAACTAAACAAGACTTAGGCACCCATGCCTTGACAACTTTCTTTTGAACCTTGGATGTCCTAGATTGTCTCATATCAGTCCTAGACATCAAGGACACGAATGAAGGTTCTTTGGGTCGATAACCAATACCGGCCCTATTGTAGACTGCCCTTTGGGCATTCAAGATCATGTCTAGGGTCTTAGAGCTAGTTGAGAACTTCTCAAGAATATTCTTGAGTCTCTCAACTTCACTCTTTAATGATTGGTTTTCTTCTACTAGCAAATCATCATGCACATCATCTACATCCTCAACCTTAGAGGATTTCAAATGTTCAACCTCAAGTTTTAATGACTTAATCTCATCTTCTAACAATTCAACATGTAAGTCATCAATGTTATCATCCCTAGACAACTTCAATTGTTTCAATTTCTAATTGCAATGATTTAACCCTATTTTTTGACTTCTTCAACATATTGGTTAAACATGCAATTGCTCTATAACATTTTTCAAGTTCGGGAGAAGTTACCTCTTCATCATCCGAAGATGATGAAGCCGCGTTTGAGGAATTGGATGATTCATTACTGCTTTCCTCTCCAAGAGCCATGAGTGTCACATGCCTTGTGCTCTTCTCCTCCTTCTCTTCATCGGATGAACTTGAGGAGGATTCATCCCAAGTGTCCTTCAAAGTCTTCTTCTTCTTCTTGGATTTCTCTTCTTTCCTTTTGGATTTCTCCTCCTTCTTCTTTAGCTTTGGGCATTCATTCTTGAAATGCTCTTTCCTACCACACTCAAAGCAAGAAGCATTAGTCTTATCAAGTTTAGCTTCACTAGGATTACCTTTACCCTTGAAGCGTCGACCTCTTCTCATCATCCTTCTCACAAAATTCGCCATCTCGGAGGATGAGGAGCCGNCTAGCCTCCGGTGCCAAAGGGTGGACTCTTCGTCTTTTGACATGAAACACTTAGCAAAAGCATTAGTAGCACTTTTAAATGAAACTTGATAAATATTGTCTACTCTTGCTCCTACTAGTACCGTGTCCAAGGTGTCATGTTGTCTAACTAGACATTGACTTGGTTAAAAATCAATTGTGTAACCCGTGTCACACAATTGACTGACACTTAGGAGATTAAATGTCATCCCCTTGACTAGAAGGACATTTGAAATTCTAAGACATTCGATATTCGAATGTCTCCTATTCTTATGACCTTAAGACTATCATTATTACCAAATGAAACATTACCTCTACTTTTCTTGTGAAGTGTGGTAAACAATGATCTATCCCCGGTCATGTGTTTGGAGCATCCACTATCAACGAACCAAGTTGATAGATGCTCCCCCTCAATCATAACCTACACAATTCGAAAAATAGAAGTTTTAGGTACCTAAACTTTGGGACCTAAAGCATCAACTAAACAAGACTTAGGCACCCATGCCTTGACAACTTTCTTTTGAACCTTGGATGTCCTAGATTGTCTCATATCAGTCCTAGACATCAAGGACACGAATGAAGGTTCTTTGGGTCGATAACCAATACCGGCCCTATTGTAGACTGCCCTTTGGGCATTCAAGATCATGTCTAGGGTCTTAGAGCTAGTTGAGAACTTCTCAAGAATATTCTTGAGTCTCTCAACTTCACTCTTTAATGATTGGTTTTCTTCTACTAGCAAATCATCATGCACATCATCTACATCCTCAACCTTAGAGGATTTCAAATGTTCAACCTCAAGTTTTAATGACTTAATCTCATCTTCTAACAATTCAACATGTAAGTCATCAATGTTATCATCCCTAGACAACTTCAATTGTTCAATTTCTAATTGCAATGATTTAACCCTATTTTTTGACTTCTTCAACATATTGGTTAAACATGCAATTGCTCTATAACATTTTTCAAGTTCGGGAGAAGTTACCTCTTCATCATCCGAAGATGATGAAGCCGCGTTTGAGGAATTGGATGATTCATTACTGCTTTCCTCTCCAAGAGCCATGAGTGTCACATGCCTTGTGCTCTTCTCCTCCTTCTCTTCATCGGATGAACTTGAGGAGGATTCATCCCAAGTGTCCTTCAAAGTCTTCTTCTTCTTCTTGGATTTCTCTTCTTTCCTTTTGGATTTCTCCTCCTTCTTCTTTAGCTTTGGGCATTCATTCTTGAAATGCTCTTTCCTACCACACTCAAAGCAAGAAGCATTAGTCTTATCAAGTTTAGCTTCACTAGGATTACCTTTACCCTTGAAGCGTCGACCTCTTCTCATCATCCTTCTTACAAAATTCGCCATCTCGGAGGATGAGGAGCCGCTGCCATCTTCCTCGGAATCGGACTCGGATTTGGAAGAGGATGAAGATGAAGAGACTTCCTTCTCCTTCTTCTTCTCCTTCTTCTTCTTGTTCGATCGGTCCCCTGCAACTAAGGCAATCCCCTTTTCCTTGGGGCCTTTGTTAGTCATTTCATGCAATTCCATCTCACAAAACAAATTATCTAACTTAACAATTGATAAGTCCATGGATACTTTGTAGGCATCCACCATGGATGACCACAAAGCATTCCTTGGAAATGCTTTTAGTACATACCTCACAAGGTCGCGATTCTCGACCTTTTCATCAATCGAATGAAGCCCATTGAGGACTTCCTTGAACCGGCTATGAAGCTCACTTACCGATTCATTTTCCTTCATGGAGAGATTTTGAAGTTGATTGAGAAACAAGTCCCTCTTGGCAATTCTTGAATCTCGGGTCCCCTCATGGAGTTCGATGAGCTTGTTCCACAAGTCCTTTGCACTTGTGAAAGGACCAACCTTGATGAGTTGGTCTTTGTTCATGCCGTATTGTAAAGTGACAACCGCCTTCGCGTCGGCTTCACTCTTCCGAGTTTGTTCGGCTATCCACCGCCATGATTCAAGTTCTTTACCTTCATCATCCTTTGGAGGGGTGAATCCCTCCTTCACCGCGAACCAAGTGTTGATGTCCATCTCCAAATAATACTCCATCTTTGATCTCCAATATTGGAAATCAACCCCATCAAAGAAAGGAGGTCGGGTGGTGGAAATCCCTTCTCTCAACGCCATGGATGATAGCTCTGGTTGTTAATCAGCAAAAACAGAGCCCCAAGCTCTGATACCACTTGTTGGAACCGGATGGCTAGAGAGGGGGGGTGAATATAGCCAAACACTTGGACTTTAAGCTTTTCAAAGTTCTGCACTTAGATTTGTTAGTAGCACAGTGGAAGTAGCAATACAGAGTATGCAGAAAAATAGAAAACGAAAGCAAACTAACACAACTAGCAAGATCGCTAACAAGGAGGGTTTACAAGGTTCGGGGATAACTTGCCCCTACTCCTTGGCGTGCCCGTAAGGTGGGCGATCCCTTGATCGTCGGCAGATCAAGCCCCAGTGAACACCGGATAGTAAGCAACCTCCTTCTCGGTGGAGAAACCTCTCCACAGTGTTTTAATCAAAGATATAGGTTTAAGCACAATGAAACACAAGAAAGATCTTACTTAGCACTAGCAAAGACAAGAACACAGCAAGCTTCCTCCTGAGCTCCACCCAGCGACGATCTCACGCAAGAACCCTTTCCCCGTGTCTTCTCGCTGTTGGACTCGAAGCCTCTTGTTCTTTCCTCCAAGTGCTCAAGCAAGGGATGGTTGCTTCAAGATTGCAGTAGCTTGCTCAAAGTGATGGAACTTCAGAGCACGCAAGCAAGTTGTGGAGAACACAAAGGCACAGCAAGAACTCAAGCAGCAGAACTCTCCTCAGCCAACTCTTCTCCGCTCCTTTTGTTCCTCCACTGAGTATCAGGTGACACCATCTCCCTGCAGCCTCCAGCTGCTCACCTACAACCACCAGCTACCTCTGATCTCCTCTAGACTCCCTGAGCCTCCCTCAGACCAGTCCCAGACAGCAGCTCCAGCCAGCGCCAGTGCCCGTTGCAACCTGAGATGGAAAAACAGACAAACCTGCTCCAAGGAAAGGTCTTCATTGACTCTCCTTGAGTGTTTGAATCCTTCCTTGTCACCTGCAGCTTAATCAGAGTATTAGGACAGTATATCAAGCAGCAAATCAAGCATCAGAGATGAAACGCAGAGAATCGGATACGTTCAGACGCGATCAGAGCGTCTGACAGTGCATTCTGAATTAAAGTGATCGGTCACCGGACCGATCAGAGAGCCTCCTGATCGGTCACCAGACCGATCAGGCTTGGTCCAGACCGATCAGGTTCCGTCCTGACCGGTCCCCAACGCTCAATTAGAAATCGCGATTTCTTTGGGACTCTCCTGGATCGATCACCAGACCGATCCACCCCTTTATCGGGCGATTTCTGAGCTTCGCAGTCCAAACCTCCTGATCGGTCACCGGACCGATCAGGGAGCCTCCTGATCGGTCACCAGACCGATCAGGTAATGACCAGACAAATCAGGCTCCGTCCTGATCAATCATAGAGAGGAACCTGCGACGCTGGATCGTTCTCCAGAACGATCTACACAGTGATCCTGATCGGTCACCAGACCGATCAGGAGCAGATCAGCAAGGGAACTCAACCTCTCTGTTTGCTCCCTGATCGGTCACCAGACCGATCAGGAGCCAAGCAATGGGTGAAACGCATACTCCCTGATCGGTCACCAGACCGATCAGTCATCGATGGATCGATCACCAGATCGATCCACAAAGGAGCACCGTGCCAACTCCCTGATCGGTCACCAGACCGATCCAGGGGCTCCAACCTAGCCCTCCAAGCTAGGGTTTCATCCAACCTAGCCCTCCAAGCTAGGACCTGACCCTCCAAGCCAGGGTTTTTCCACTAACTCTCCGGTTGGAACTTTTCACCTAACCCTCCTAGTTAGGACTTTTCACCTAGCCCTCCAAGCTAGGACTTTTCACCCAACCTTCCGAATTAGAACTTTCCATACCTAGCCCTCCAAGCTAGGACCTGACCTCCAAGCCAGGACTTTTTCACCTAACTCTCCAAGTTGTGACTTTTCACCTAACCCTCCAAGTTAGGACTTTTCACCTAGCCCTCCAAGCTAGGACTTTTCACCCAACCCTTCCGAATTAGGACCTTTCAACACCTAGCCCTCCAAGCTAGGATTTTCCACACCTAACCCTCCAGGTTAGGATTTTCCAACACCTAGCCCTCCAAGCTAGGATTTTCCATACCATGTCTGATCCCCGATCAGGACTTAATCATAATCATCATAATCATCAACCTAAACTAAAATCGATGTCAACACCAAAACAACAATCAGGGTCAGACTGCATCAACAAAGTCAATTGCACACTTCTATTCAAGTTTACAAGACAATTAAATAATTAATGTTTACTAAATAGCTGTAATAAAAAAATTCTATGATAAATTGGTTTGATATGAAGATAGGGGCAGCTGACTCGAATGTCGAGCATGTAACATATCTAAGATTTTTTGCCATTTGTGTTTTTATAAGCTCAAATTCATGATTTATGTTTGCCTCCATATGAATCATATATTCTTCTCAATGTGGATGATAGGGTTGTAGAAGCTAGAGATGATAATGGTTGGGCTATATATATAGTGGGCTTCAGTCGGTGTTTCATCGGTTTCTATATTCGTCGATTATTTCTCTAGGCTAAGATGTTTCTTCTAAGGATCAATTTGATTATTTAAGAGTTGAATATTTCCTATGTAAATTTCAATCCTAAAGACTCAAATGTGGGTAAGAATATGACAGCACGGCATAAGGACTTAGCTTGGTGACTTACAATTGTGATTGTATGAAAGATGATTAAGTTGACTGAAAGTGGATTTCATTTAGGCTGCGTTTGGTAGGGTGTAATCCATCCTGTAATGTAATCGAGATTACATTACAAGTTGGATTTCTTTGTTTGGAATCACTTTAAGATTGTAATGTAATGTAATCTCGATTACAAAAGAGGTTGATGATTTGTAATCTGAATTACAAACCAAAACCTCCGTAATCTGGATTACATTACAGCTTGTAAAGTCGTCGATCAGGCGGCGACAGTCGTTGGTCGTCGCCGGCCGGCCGCCGGCGACCACCGTCGTTGGCCGACCGCCGGCGACCACCGCCGCCGGCCGGCCGTCGGCGACCACCGCCGGTCGGCCGCCGGCGACCACCACCGCCGGCCGGCCGGCCGCCGGCGACCACCGCCGGCCGGCCGCCGGCGACCACCGTCGGTCGGCCGCCGGCGACCACCGCCGGCCGGCCGTCGGCGACCACCGTCGGCGACCGCCGGCCACCATCGCCGCTTGTCAGCCGCCGGCCGCCGGCCACCGGCGACCGCCGACGGCGGTCGCCGGCGTTCTCCGGCCGGTTAATGGTCACCGGCCGCCCGGCGACGGTCGTCGGTCGTCAATCTTGATTACATTACAGGATGGATTGCCCTTCACCAAACAAAAGAATCCAACTTGTAATGGTTATCAAAGATTACATACAACTCAATATCAAACATAACAATGTAATCAAGATTACATTACATTACAAACTTGATTACATTACAGACCGGATTACATCACCCCCTATCAAACGTAGCCTTAGTACATTGTACTGTGTCCACTTAAGAGGAAGAGTAGGGAAAACAAAAGGGAATGATTTTAGAGAAAGATTTGTTTCTAATCTCTGTTTGAAATATTTATATATTACGAGGTGATCCAGTTTCATGGAAATTTTCATTGGTCATCTCGGTAAAATGGAAAGCGCATATTATGTGTTTTTTTATATAATTAAAATATTCAATTTTTAATTTGAGAGATAATCCACGAAAATTTCCGTGTAACGTGGGATTCATGTTCATGAGGAACTTCACCATGATTCAATAGCAAAGAAGCCATTGGCCCTGGGCCTCCATCGAACTTGCATTCGGTTCGTTCGTAGTGGGGTCATTTCTTAATCTCCACTTGGCTTATTCAATTCCTCTAGTCAGATGCCAAATCAAAGGAAGAAGCAAAAGCACAAATTAGCTAGGTAGCTTTAGTTGTTAATGGATTTGAGGGAAATAGAAAAATTAAAGTAAGATTAATCGTACCTTAGGCTTTAGTCTTAGGCTTAGCAAGATGGATGCTCAGTGTTCTTAATTAAGGATGCCTTCTTTGTAATCATGAAGTGCATTTGATCCCTTTGTTATTAGGCCAAGTAATCTGATTTATCTTTCTTCCAGACAGTAGGGTTATTGGTGACGATTTCATCTTTCCTATTAATGAAATGCATTTGATGACTTATTGTTATAGTTTGTATATAATTTTATGAATGAAGCTACGATCTACTCCGGCAACCCACACAAACTGGCGAATCCTTGGCCGATGGCGCAATTGGGGCTCCCACGACCCTCACCGACCACCCACTCCGCCGTCGACGGGGATGACATCAGCGGCGAGCCTAAAGAGGGCGGCCTCCGCCGTCCCCGCCCGAGACGTCCACTGGGGTCCAAGAACAAGCCGAAGCCCCCTGTCTTGATCATCCGCGACAGCCCCAACGCGGTCCGCAGCCTCGTCATGGAGGTGGCTCCCGGCGCCGACGTGGTCGCCAGCATCGCACACTTCGCGCGCCGCCGCCAGTGCGGCGTCAGCGTCCTCAGCGCCACCGGTGTGGTCGCCGACGTCACGCTCCGCCAGCCCGCCGTCGCAGCGTTGGCCCTGCAGGGGCGCTTTGAGATCCTGTCGCTGGCCGGCACGTTCCTCCCTGGGCTGGCGCCGCCGGGGAGCACTGGGCTGACTGTGTACCTCGTCGGCGGGCAGGGGCGGGTGGTCGGGGGAGGCATCGCGGGGCCGCTCATCGCGGCTGGGCCTGTCATGGTGGTGGCCGCCACGTTTGGTAATGCTGCCTACGAGAAGTTGCCACTCGAGGAGGAGGAGGATGATGAAGACGGCGGCTGCGGCGGACTGGAGGAGCCATCGTTGTTGAATGTTTACAAGAAGTTGCCACCCAATATTCTAGTGTCCAAGGGCGGTGCCGGCGGCGCGCAATTAAGCCACGACGCGGTGGCATGGACTCACGCATAGCCGTCTCCGTATAACACTGGCTCTGTTATCGCCGTCGTGTGACTAGCTAGTATCTAGCGGTGTCAAAAATTTCGGGTTGGGTTCGGGTCGGGTCGGGTCGGATTCGGGTTGACCCGAAATTTAATATTTTGTAGATTTTTTGGGATTAAATCAAATTTTATTTTGAAAATTAAGATATTTTTATGTATATTAATATCAATATAGTATGATCATGATGAAGTATTGAGATAAAAGTGAAGAATTATAGGGAAAATGGCGAAAAAAGACGTTTTGAATCGGTTTTTTCGGGTTATTCGGGTCGGGTCGGGTTGGTCGGGTTCGGGTTCGGGTTTGGGGGTTTCGGGTTGAAATCGGGTTCGGGTCGGATTCGGGTTGGGAGTTAAAAAAAAAAAAAAATTTCTCAACCCGACCCGAACTCGACCCGACCCATCCGAATTGACACCCCTACTAGTATCTCCTCTATATTTTGATTTGCTTAATAAGTTTGAATGTAAATTAAAAAGCTCTTTAAAACTAGATGAAAATTCTGTCGGAATCATTAACTCGGGAGGTGTCGATGTAATAATTTTATGAAAGTTTTTTTTTTATTGACTATCAGTGTAAATTTGAGAAGTTGGAAAGCGATAAGTAGCCTCATTTACGATGGGAATCGATGGTGTGAAGATTCCAAATCACCAGTTTGATGGTTCCCGGAAATCGATCTTTAACTTTAATCATTCAAAACGGTTATATTTTATGGTTCAGAATCACCCAATTTATAATTCGTACATGATTTACCACGATTCAAGATTATTATATTAAAAAATATATAAATTATAAATTGATTTAAAAAAATGACTTGTATTTATTTAAGTTGTTTACGTATTCTCTTAGGATATAGGGGAATCAAAACTCAAATAATTCTTACGTTTTTACCCTTTTACCTTATGAAGTAATATTGTTATTCACTTTCATTTCTCGTTCCCATAGTATTTGTTTCTTCGGTATTGAATTCTTCAATTTCGTCATCTGAAAGTACTTTTTTCGGCTCTGGTCCAATCGTAGAGTAATTCTTGGACTTCCAATGAGATTAATATAAAAAATAATTAAATCGATGTTATAAAAATAATTTCGGCAATTTACCAAAGGGCGTACGAAAGAATTGGAAATTACCAATTCGCGTACCATGGTTTGTATTTTACCAAATGGCGCAGCCCTTTAAGTGAACTTCCTATTATACCCTTCCCGCCACAAAATACCTTTTTTGATTCACATTTTCGAGACATCCGAACCACTTTTGGTAAAATAATAATTTGTAGTTCGGATGGGCAGGCAGTGAAAATTTTCTCAGCCTATATATATATTACTACCTTGCACAAGTCGAATCATCACGAGGGTACGTATATATTTCGACCTTGTACAACTCAATTCATCACCAAGACAGCTGAGGAAGATAGGTGGTGAAGGAGAAAAAGCAAGCAACAGATTGGTAACAAATATAAATAGTAATGTACGTATGATTGTCATCTTTGATATGGTATCAGACCTAGTTTTATATTTATCAACTCTTTCTACAATTTTAATGTTTGGAGGAGACTAAGGGTGATATGCATTACATAATAAGGGCTCTCTGAAATTTGTTAAACTTAAGATAAATAAATGTTTGATTTCGACCTACGGGTGATATCTTATCATATGAGGCCCTAGGAGAGCCTGAAATTAAAAGATTTCAGTCCCTGGGAGTGCATGATACCATTAGATTTCAAGCCCTCCAAGGGCCTTAAATATACTGATTTCAAGCCCTATGAGGGTCTGAAATCAAAAAATTTCAGGCCTTACGAGGGCCTGAAATATATTGATTTCAGACCCTCGTAGGGCCTGAAATCATTATATTTCAGGGCCTCATATTTCAGGCCCTGTGAGGGCCTGAAATCAAATATTTCAGGCCCTCACAGGGCCTGAAATATAATGATTTCAGGCCTTGTGAGGGCTTGAAATACTTTTATTTCAGACCCTCAGGCCTTCCTAGGTCCTTGATTATGATTTTCAAAGTTTGCAAAATGTAATTGTAATTTATTTTTCAGGGATGATAATGTTGTTGACGAAATTGTATCCGAAATATGGAATACTCTTGATGATAATGCTGTCACGGGGAATGGATCATAAATTATAAGGAATTTGACAATAGATCTAAATAAAGAAGTAACTAATCTAGAAGGTGAGGGTTTAAATTCTTCTACAAGAGTTGTTGAATTCTTTGAGCCAACCTGGAGTGGGGAGGAAGGAATTGAAATCCGGAATGCAGATGAATTAGAACCCATTACAAGTGTACTAGAATTCCAAGCCGATGATATGCAGATTGAGCAATATGAATTCCCCCCAGATCAGTACAGTGACTTAGAGGAGTTTCCATTAGCTGCAGATCCTTATATTTTAAATTCTCGATTGCTTGCTGGGCCAATTGGAGAGGTAGAGGCAAGAAATGGGCATGAATTTTTTGTAGGGCAGATATTTTCATCTAGAGAATAATTCAAGAATGCACTTGTCAAACATGCCATGGTTAAGCATATGAGATATAACCCAGTTGACACCCGAAAAAATAGAGTTAAAGCAGTGTGCTTCAACCAACCATGTACATGGAGAGTAGTAGCAAGGGGGGAAGTAGAGTTCACTGTTACAAAATATATAAAGGAACACCAATGTGGAACTGTTAGGGAAAGTGTTGATCATCATGCATGCTCTTCATCATTTGTTGCTTCTTTTGTTGAAGAGCAATTTCTTCATAATGAACAATACAGAAAAGCATACATAGCTAGGGAGAAAGCATTGAAAAAAGTTGTTGGAGATTATGATGAGGCTTACAGAGATCTTCCACAATATCTGCGTAAGTTAAGAGCTAGAGATCTTGAAACGTATGTGGTACTATGCAGGAATGGTGACAATCAGCTCGAGCAGTGTTTTTGGGCTTTTGGTGCTTGCCGAAGGGTGTTCAGGTCTTATTTGCGTAGACTTATCGGAATTGATGTCACACACCTAAGAGAAAAGTATCCGGGAGTAATGTTGATTGCAACGACGATTGATGGTAATGACAATGTTCTCCCAGTTGCCTTCGCAATAGCTGAAGTTGAATGTGGGTCTGCATGGGAGTGGTTTTTGGAGCATACAAAGAGGTTCTTTGCTGTTAATGATCACTCAATCACCATAGTATCAGATAGACATCGGGGCATTATATCAGCAGTTAGAAAAGTCTACAAAAGCGCGCATCATGCCTTTTGTTGCCACCACATGTGTTGTAATATGGTAACTGATACTGGAAGTAGAGCTGCTGTAGGTTTGTTTTGGGCAGCAGCACGAGCCAACACAAGACTCCAATATGATATGATAATGCAGACAATGCTTGAAAAACATCCAGTTGTCCATAAGTGGCTTCAGAACATTGACCCTAAAAGGTGGGCAAATGCACACTTTACAGGGAGAAGGTACAGAATGCTTACCACGAATTGTGTGGAGAGCTTAAATGCTTTGTTCAAGTCTACACGTGAACTTCCCATAAACAGGTTAATTGATAATACAAGAAGAAAAGTTGCTCAATGGTTCCATAACCGTAGAGAGGAAGTCTCAAAATGATATGTTGCTTTGACACCTTATGCTACAAAATAAATGGATTCAAGGAAAGAGAAAGCAAGAGCTTATAAGGTTCACCCTTACTCTCAATCAGAAATGGAAGTAGAAACATGGGGCACTTCATACATTGTTGATTTGGAAAAAAAGTTTTGTCATTGTGGGGAGTTTCAAATTTCAGGACTTCCTTGCTCACATGTTATTGCCGTAATCATTCACAGGAACATGGATACACTACCATATTGTGAGCATTATTTTTATTCTGAAACTTGGAAGTGGGTTTACATGGATCGTATTTTCCCTTGTAGAAGCAAGCAGTTTTGGCCTACTGGAGTAAACGACATTACAGTTCTATGTCCTCGTAGCCTTGTGCAGCCTGGTAGACGAAAGAATGCACGGATTGAATCCAAACACAATGACAAGGTGAAACTAAAATGCAGTCGGTGCAAACAACTTGGTCATAATAAAAGGACATGTAGAATGCCGTCAGCCCCAAGGTTTTGAGTTAATTGGTATATGTAGTTGTTGGAACCCGGATGGCTAGAGAGGGGGGTGAATATAGCCAAACACTTTGACCTTTAGCACTTATCAAATTTTTGCACTCAACCTTATCAGTAGCACAGCGGAAGAAACAAAGGAAGCAAAGCAGTGAAGAAAACAGAAAACGAAGGCAAACACACAACTAACAAGATCGCTAACAAGGAGGGTTTACAAGGTTCGGGGATAACTTTCCCCTACTCCTTGGCGTACCCTTAAGGTGGGCGATCCCTTGATCGTCGGCAGATCAAGCCCCGGTTATCACCAGATAGAAAGCAACCTCCTTCTCGGTGGAGAAACCTCTCCACAGCGTTTCAATCACAGATATATGTTTAAGTACAATGAAACAACAAGAAAGATCTTACTTAGCACTTAGCAAAGACAAGAACACAGCAAGCTCCCTCAGAGCTCCACCCAGCGACGATCTCACGCAAGAGCCCTCTCCTCGTGTCTTCTCGCTGTTGGACTCAGAGCTTCTTGTTCTCTCCTTCAAGCACTCAAGTAATGAATGGTTGCTTCACAGATTATAGTTGCTTGCACAAGATGATGGAACTTCGGAACACGCAAGCAAGATGTGGAGAACACAAAGGCGCAGCAAGAACTCAGTTCGCGAACACTAGAACTCTGCTTCAATGAAGCCTTCTTCCGCCCTTTTGTTTCTCCACTCAGCACTAGGTGACAGCATCTCCTGCAGCCTCCAGCTGCTTCCCTGCCAACGCCAGCTACCACTTAGCCCTCCTGGACTTCCTGAGCTCCCCTCAGCCAAGCTCCAGTCGGCAGCTCCCGTCTGCAGCTCCAGACGTTGCAACCTGAGATGGAAAACGGACAAACCTGCTCCAAGGAAAGCCTCCATTGACTTCTCCTTGAGTGTTTGAATCCTTCCCTGTCACCTGCAGCTTAATCAGAGTGTTAGAGCAGCATATCAAACAGCAAATCATATATCAGATGTTAAGCGCAGAGAATCGGATACGTTCAGACGCGATCAGAGCGTCTGACAGTGCATTTTGAATTAAAGTGATCGGTCACCGGACCGATCAGAGATCCTCCTGATCGGTCACCAGACCGATCAGGCTGGGTCCAGACTGATCAGGCTCCGTCCTGATCGGTCCCCAACGCTCAATTAGGAATCGTGATTTCTTTGGGACTCTCCTGGATCGATCACCAGATCGATCCCAGGTTGTGGATCGATCACCCGACCGATCCACCCCTTTATCGGGCAATTTCTGAGCTTCGCAGTCCAGATCTCCTGATCGATCACCTGACCGATCAGGAAACCTCTTGATCGGTCACCAGACCGATCAGGTCGTGACCAGACCGATCAGGCTCCGTCCTGATCGATTATGGAGAGGAACCTGCGATGCTGGATCGTTCTCGAGAACGATCTGCACAGTGATTCTGATCGGTCACCAGACCGATCAGGAGCAGTTCAGCAAGGGAACTCAATCTCACTGTTTGCTCCCTGATCAGTCACCAGACCGATCAGGAGCAAAGCAATGGGTGAAACGCATACTCCCTGATCGGTCACCAAACCGATTAGTCATCGCTGGATCGGTCACCAGACCGATCCATGAAGGAGCACCGTGCCAACTCCCTGATCGGTCACCAGACCGATCCAAGGGCTCCAACCTAGCCTTCCAAGCTAGGGTTTCATCCACCTTAGCCCTCCAAGCTAAGGATTTTTCACCTAACCCTCCAAGTTGGGAATTTGCACCTAACCCTCCAAGTTATGACTTTTCACCTAGCCCTCCAAGCTAGGACTTTTCACCCAACTCTTCCGGATTAGGACTTTCCAAACCTAGCCCTCTAAGCTAGGACCTGACCCTCCAAGCCAGGACTTTTTCACCTAACTCTCCAAGATGGGAATTTTCACCTAACCCTCCAAGTTAGGACTTTTCACCTAGCCCTCCAAGCTAGGACTTTTCACCCACCTCTTCCGAATTAGGACTTTTCACACACCTAGCCCTCCAAGCTAGGATTTTCAACACCTAACCCTCCAGGTTAGGATTTTCCAACACCTAGCCCTCCAAGCTAGGATTTTTCATATCATGTCTGATCCCCGACCAGGACTTAATCATAATCATCATAATCAACCTAAACTAAAATCGATGTCAACACCAAAACAACAATCAGGGTCAGACTGCATCAACAATCTCCCCCTTTTTGTTGTTTGACAATCCGATTTTAAGTTTATAGATTCTCAATCAATTTCTCAACTTCCAGAATCATAGGGGAATTGAGATCCTCCCCCTACAATATAATCATCCTAAACTTAACCAACCAACACTCTCCCCTTTGTCGAACACCGAAAAGGGGTCTAGACAGGCTGTTAAGTTTAAACCATACTCCCCCTCAACCCTAGGGGTATCCCAAAACAATAAAGATTTGATTGATTTTTGATAAGCATATGAATACATATGACAAACAAATATAGGCATGACAAAACAAGCATATGTATCATATGAGCATGACAACATAAGCATGAACATAGCTATGTATTAAATATGCAGATAGTACAGCATAGCATCAACAATAAGCATACGCAAGTAAAATAGACATGCAAGGCAAACTCAGAAAAATCAAAGCATTAACCATCCAGAGAAATAACAAGATGCAAGACATATGCATCAAGGTCAAAATACGTGTGACACAAGGCCACAACAGATAAGTCAAGGGGCATACAGCCCAAAAGTCACACAACTAAACAGTCAAATACACTGATCACCATTGAGAGGCAACGGACATCCAAACTCAACCGTCAGCGGGAGGGTCGTCACCGCACATGAGATCATCCATCGTGGCATCAGCAGACCCTGGTGCAGCACTGCCTGAAGGAGCATCCCCTGGAAATGTATGGCAGTGCCACTCTGCGTACCAAGTCTGCTGCAATGCCTGGACCCCAGAGACAGTAGACTCTATGCCGGTCAATCGGCGATCAAAGGAACGGAAATCCGAGCGGTCCTCCTCTCGATGGAGCTCCCTCAAATGAATATCCTCCTGGAGGATCCGATCCAGCTCGGAGATCTGCCATCGTAGATCTGGGTCAGGCTCATAGTCGTACTCAGCGTCAGCAGCAGGAGCCTCATGAGGTGCAGCAGCCTCGGGTGGTGCCTGAAAATGTGGTGCTCCGCCAGGTAGGTCACCGAGTCCTCTCCCATCCTTCCAAATCAAGGCCCCATCGCACTCAAGAATAATAATGCCAGATTTCTCAAAAGCCCGCCGACCGAGCCGACAATCCTGTTTGACCATGGGCACGGTCCTGCCTTTGGTGACATCAACACCAACTGACATAAGCCAATCAGTGACGACATGACCAAATGGCATGTAGACCGTGCGACGACTCGGCTCTCGATAGGATAGGATAGACTAGAAGATGCTCTCCATGATATCAAAGTCCATCCGGCGATGCATGCCGTAGAGCATAAGGCAATGGTAGGGTCGGATCTCGGCCAAAGGCTTTGAGGTGATGGGCAAGATGCAATTTGTGATTATCTTGAAAAGGATGTAGTTAACTGGAGCAAGCCGTAGGGCTGCAAAAGTAGGAAAATCAGGACCCAACTCATCAAGCCCGGCGGGGCGAGGATGACCAAAGAAATGCTGATAGATGGAGTTGGGGGTAACATCTGAAAAAGGTGTCAATAACGAATCAGGAAGCTCAGGGTAGATTGAATACAGATTCGGTGATCGTCGACCACCCAAATACTCTGCCAAGATCTCGTAAGAAAAATCAAGGTTCCTCTTGGCGACTCGAGTGGTGAACTCGAAGCCTCCTTGAGGTCCCTGCTGAAGATTGTTATAGAACTCTGAGACTAGGTCGTAATTGATGGTCCGTTCCAAGGAAAGAAGGAAGCCCAGGTTGTAAAACATGACTATCTCCATGACCGACGGATAATGTTCAGTCAAAAAAGGGATATCAATGGATCGGCAGGATAGTAATTTGAAGGTCCTCGATTGGAATGTCTGTTCACAGGCCGCATTTGGAAACCGGGAGCTTGAAGAAGGTTGTGGCCTTCTGGAAGGTGCAAATGAAGAAGGGGCTTTCCCCCTCGAACTGCCCTCAGCAGCTTCCTTGCCCTTGGAAGATTTTCTAAAGAATTGAATTGAATGAATTGATCATACACATAGTTTGAATCAATTGGGCAATGTTGACACGAATATAGGTTGAATCAAAAATTCAAGAGTTGATCATACAAAGAGTAATCATAAGGTAGACATTAGATCAAAAAGAGGACAATAATGAGGTGAAAGATAGATTTGAACATAATCATATGGTGAAGCATGGAAAGAAAGGTCATGGCCAACACAAGAAGATCACGACACAACACAAACATGGTTAGCGTTAAAGCATAATCTATGAACTGATTTGAAGGGAAAACTGAGACAANTCACGAGAGGAAGACGAAGGCACTGGGGAAGCTCTCGCACGAAGTGAAGGTCGCGCAAGTGGGAGGTTTCGGCGCTAGGGTTCGGCAATGAAAGGTTTCGAAGGAATTAATCGGTTGGTGGATCGGTCCACCAACCACAATTTAATGCGTTTGAACGGATCACCGTTCGATCTGATAGCGCCCGGACCGATCAGGCTTTAGCCTGATCGAACTGACCTGGGCCTGATCGGTCGGGTGACCGATCAGGCGCTCTCCTGATCGATCGGCTGATCGATCAGGACACGAATAGTAGGGTTCGGAGGGAAACCTGTGAGCCCCCTGATCGGTCTGTGGACCGATCACCATAGGGTGCCAGATCGGTCTGGGGACCGATCCAGGCTAGCTCAGTATGTTTGGTCAAGATTTCGTAAGGTCACTGCTGCCCCTCCGATCGGTCTGTGGACCGATCGTTACAGGATGGAGCCAGATCGGTCCGGGGACCGATCAGCCCTACTCCTGATCGGTCCAGTGACCGATCAGGGTTCCTGAAACTTTCAGATACGATCTAAAACTTTCAGTTTCAGATTGTTACATGATTTCCAAAGGGATTTGGTGAAGGATATCGATCTTGGAAGCCGTCCCTCGTCTATAATTGATCCCCAATCAAGGATAAAAGATCCTTAGGGTTTGAACAAGTCACTTTGCTCCTCCAAAGTGGAGTCAAACTCAAACAACAATCATTCAAACAATTTGTGCCAAATCCAAGGTTCCAATCAAGTTTCCTTGATTGGAATGCCCAAGTATGATCATGGAGCCAAATACACATATGTTATGCATTGGTTTTCCCCATACTTGGTCACTGAAGTGATTATTATCTCGTCAACTTAATTTCTCAATGGATGCATTGACATTTTGAGAAATTTAGTTGATCCTAACATCTCACCTCATTTCTAGCAAACAAAAATATTTTGGTAAACCTTATAGTTTGTGTGAGATGTCCCCAAAGTTACCCAATTGTTTTCCAACAATTCGAAATAATCATGAAGGGTTTTGTATGCATTTAGGAAACTATGAAGTGCGACACATTCCCAACTCCCGTCTTAGGAAACTAAATTCATTTTCGGGGAGTGGTTTAGAGAAAATGTCAGCTAGGTTTGATTTGGACTCTACATGTGAGAGTACAATTTCTCCCCTAGCCACATGATCTCTAATGAAGTGGTGACGCACTTCAATATGTTTAGTCCTAGAATGATGAACTGGATTCTTGGTTAGGTTAATTGTGCTAATGTTATCACATAACACTTGCACACCCTTGTAACTCAATCCATAGTCCTCTAAAGTATGTATCATCCATAACAATTGCGATACGCTCTCTCCCATGGCGATATATTCTGCCTCGGTCGTGGAGAGAGCAACACAATATTGCTTTCCGACTTGACCAACTCACTAAGGACGAGCCTAAGAATTGGCAACCCCCACTTGTGCTCTTCCGGTCCAACTTACATCCAGCGTAGTCGGAATCCGTATAGCCAATTAAATCGAATGATTCGGTACGGGGGTACCATAGACCGACTCCAATTGTGCCTTTGAGATATCTCAAAATTCGCTTAACATCGATCAAATGAGATTCCTTGGCACACACTTGATACCTAGCGCACATACCCATAGCAAGTAGGATATCCGGTCGACTAGCTGTGAGGTATAGCAAACTACCTATCATGCTTTGATATTGAGTTAAATCAACGGGTTTACCACTCTCATCATTGTCTAATCTTGTGTTTGTAGCCATGGGAGTGGTTGCCTCTTTCGAATCACTCATGTTAAATTTTCGAAGCATTTCTTGTGTATACTTTGATTGGTGCACATGGATACCATCGCGAGTTTGCTTGATTTCAAGTCCAAGGAAGAAAGTCAACTCTCCCACTAGACTCATTTCAAATTCTCTCTCCATGTGTCCAATGAACTCATTTAAATAGCCCTTATTGTTTGAGCCACAAATTATGTCATCGACATATACTTGGGCTACAAAAATATTGCCACCATCTCTTCGTAGAAATAGTGTAGGGTCTATTTGGCCTCTAACGAAGACCTTCTCAATTAGGAATGTCAACAACCACTCATACCAAGCCCGGGGTGCTTGTTTAAGGCCATAAAGTGCCTTTTTGAGCTTGAACACATGGTTTGGAAATTCAGAATTCTCAAACCCCGGTGGTTGTTCGACGTAGACCTCTTCTCTTATTAGACCATTTAGAAAGACTGATTTGACATCCATTTGGTATAATTTGAAGCCACGATGTGCTGCAAATGCTAGCATCAATCGAATGGATTCTAATCGTGCCACGGGAGCATAGGTTTCATCATAATCAAGGCCTTCAACCTGACTATAGCCCTTGGCTACCAAGCGTGCCTTGTTTCTAATGATTTCTCCCTTATGGTTCAATTTGTTTTTGAAGACCCATTTGGTTCCAATGATGGTGGTCTTCTTAGGTCTAGGGACTAAGTCCCAAACTTGACTCCTTTCGAATTGACCTAGTTCATCTTGCATTGCAATAATCCAATCGAGATCATTTAATGCTTCATCAATTTTTCTAGGTTCAATTTCAGAAATTAGGGCAACTTCATTAGCCTCATTTCGGAAGAATGATCTAGTTCTAACTGTTGATGCAGTCTGACCCTGATTGTTGTTTTGGTGTTGACATCAATTTTAGTTTAGGTTGATGATTATGATTATGATTAAGTCCTAATCGGGGATTAGGCACGGAGTGATTGGAAAATCCTAGCTTGGAGGGCTAGGTGTTGAAAGTTCTAATTCAGAAGGATTGGGTGAAAAGTCCTAGCTTGGAGGGCTAGGTGAAAAGTCCTAACTTGGAGGGTTAGGTAAAAAGTCCCAACTTGGAGGGTTAGGTGAAAAAGTCCTGGCTTGGAGGGTCAGGACCTAGCCTGGAGGGCTAGGTTGGATGAAATCTCGGTGAGTGAAGCCGGGTCCTGGTGAGTGAATCCAGGTGGTGGAAATCCCGGTGAGTGAAGCCGGGACCTGGTGAGTGAAGACAGGTGATGGAAATCCCGGTGAGTGAAGCCGGGTCCTGGTGAGTGAAGCCAGGTGATGGAAATCCCGGTGAGTGAAGCCGGGTCCTGGTGAGTGAAGCCAGGTGAGGAAAATCCCGGTGAGTGAAGCCGGGTCCTGGTGAGTGAAGCCAGGTGATTGAAATCCTAGTGAGTGAAGCTAGGTTGAAATCCTGGTGAGTGAAGCCAGGTCCTGGTGAGTGAAGCCGGGTGACCGAAACCCTGGTGAGTGAAGCCAGGTCCTAGCTTGGAGGGCTAGGTTGAAGTCCCAGTGAGTGAAGCTGGGCATGGCACGAGTTAGAGAAGGGCTGGAGGCTTGTTCTCGTGACTTAGAGTGCATTTGGGCTTGCCTGGATCGGTCTGGTGACCGATCAGGGAAGTTAGCACGGTGCTCCTTCGTGGATCGGTCTGGTGACCGATCCAGTGATGACTGATCGGTCTGGTGACCGATCAGGGAGCATATAGTTCACCTGCTGCTCTGCTCTGGATCGGTCCGGTGACCGATCAGGGAGCATCCAGTAGGTTTTGGGAACCTTACTGATCTGCTCCTGATCGGTCTGTTGACCGATCAGGGATACTGTTCAGATCGATCTAGTGAACGATCATTTGTCGCAAGGTTCTCACTATCACCGATCAGGATGACTCCTGATCGGTCTGGAAGCAGCCTGATCGGTTTGGTGACCGATCAGGCTGGAGCCTGATTGCTCTGGGGACCGATCTGGAGTGTGCAGTAGAATGCTGGATTGGTCTGAGGACCAATCAGGAGTGTGCAGAAGACTGCTGGATCGGTCTAGTGACCGATCAGGGTCCTTCCTGATCGGTCTGGTGACCGATCAGGAGCAGAACTTTAATTCAAATACGCTGTCAGAAGCTCTGATCGCGACTGTTTTCTCTGCCGATTCTTTGATACATTGCTAATTTCTTTTGATATGCATTGCTAAGCCTCTGGTGGAGTGTGCAGGTGATAGCAGGTGATTCAAACACTCAAGGAGGGTCAATGGGAGGCTTTCCTTGGAGCAGGCTTGTTTGTTTCTCCTTCTTAGGTTTCAACGGCAACTGAGGCATGGTTGGCGACTGACGGAGGCTCAGCTGGAGAGGGACTTCAGTGGACTGAGTGCTCAGGGAGGTTAGTGGGTTTAGGCTGTGCTCAGGGGATGCTGATGGAGCCTGGCGATGAAGCAGAATCTTAAGAGGAAGATGAGAAGCAGAGGAGGCGACTAGAACAAACAGGAAAACAAGCAAGTGTGGCTGTGGGTTTCGCTGTTGTGGTTGTGCTCCTTGTGTAGCTTCTCTCTTGAGCTTTCTTGCTACTGTCTTGTGAGAGGTTCCTCCTTAGTCTTGTGAGCTTAACTTGTATCCTATTGAGACGCTTGTGGAGAGGTTTCTCCACCGAGAAGGAGGCGCTGTTTTATCCGGTGTTCACCGGGGCTTGATCTGCCGACGATCAAGGGATCGCCCACCTTACGGGCATGCCAAGGAGTAGGGGCAAGTTATCCCCGAACCTTGTAAACAATCCTTGTTAGCGATCCTTGGTTTGTATTCTCTGTTCCTGCATTTCTGTTAAGATTGTTTCTCTGCATATGTTTTGTTTCCGCTGCTGCTAACTTAAGTGCAGAGAAAATTTAAGAAAGAGCTAAGTTTCAAGTGTCTGGCTATATTAACCCGCCCCCCCCTCTCTAGCCATCCGGGTTCCAACACTAACCCCATGATGGATGTCTCCAACAATTTGGTCTTGGGGATGACTAGAGGCTAATCTAGTTTGCCTTGGTGTTGGTGGTGCTTCGTGAATGGGCTCACTAGACACAAGTTCAGCCTAAGGATCCGGCTGATCTATGGATTGTCTAGGCTCACCGTCATCGGATTCATTACCATCAACAACATTTGGACTTTCATTCAAACTTAGTCTCCTAAGTTCGAATTGGACTTCATCTTCTGGTTGACCATTGACTTTTGGAATTTCTTCAAATACAACATCAGAAGACTCCTCAACCAGTCTAGACTTCTTGTTGTAGACTCGATAGACTTTGCTAACAAGGGAGTACCCGACTAGTATCCCTTCATCAGCCTTTGCCATGAACTTTCCAAGGTGGTCCTTGGTGTTTAGGATGAACACCTTACAACCAAACACCCGAAGGTGTTTAACTGTAGGTGGTTTCCCAAACCAAAGCTCATGGAGAGTCTTTCCTAAAAACCTATGAATGAGGACCCGGTTTTGCACATAGCAAGCTGTATTTACAGCTTCGACCCATAAGTAACTCGGGAGTGAGTACTCATTAAGCATGCTTCGTGCAGCCTCTTGTAGAACACGGTTCTTCCTCTCTACAACACCATTTTGTTGTGGTGTTCTAGGAGTAGAGAACTCATGTCTATACCCTCTATCCTGATAAAATTCTAAAAATCTCTGATTTTGAAATTCACCTCCATGATCACTTCTAATTGTCTTAATTATTAATGATTTCTCATTTTCTACCCTCCTACAAAAAGAAATGAAAACATCTAAGGTTTGGTCCTTATATTTTAAAAAGTAAGTCCATGTATATCTAGTGAAATCATCAATGATCACAAAGCAATATCTACTTCCATTCAATGATATGATAGTACTACAATCAAATAGATCCATGTGAAGTAAATCTAATGTAGTAGAAGTACTTACAGCGCTTTTACCTTTATGTGCAGATTTTGTTTGCTTACCCATTTGACATGCATCACAAAGTTTGTCTTTTTTGTACTTGATGCTTGGTAAGCCACGAACTAACTGTTGGATCGAGAGAACCGATAGAGGGGGGGTGAATATCGGAAAACGTTCGGATTTTAGGATTAGAGAAATTACGCAGCGGAATAAAACAATCAAACGCAAACACAGGTAGTTTTACTTGGTTCGAAGCCTAGGTCGACTCCTACTCCAAGGCCCACGGTCGTTGACCATTTTCTGCGGGCAATTCTATAGGTTCGCAAATCAGTTTACAGTATTGAATTACAAATGTAGCAAAGTAAACTTTTAAAATGAAAACTCTTCTTTTACCGACGTCCGATGTAGGTTGTCTTTTTCGGAGCAGCGGGACGTCGTCGGCGCTTGAGTCTCGAGTCGGGAGGTTTCCGGAGCAGAGCACGAGAGCAAAAGAGCGTAGAAGCGTTGAATGAATTGTTGTTCGAAGCTTCGGGGTCGAGGGCCCTTTTATAGGCCCTAGGGGCACCTGGAACGTCGGGGGCGCCCCCCACGTGTCGGCCGATCCACCTTTAGCTCGGTCAGCGTCTGATCCCTTCAAACTCGGGATTAGACCTTGACCGGGGTGCCCGGGACGCTGGGGGCGCCCGGGTTGACCGGGTCAGAGCTTCTCCCTTGGCTTCGCTGGCTTCTGGTTCGATGGCATGCACAGGGGGCGCCCGGGAGCAGCGGGGGCGCCCGGGAGATGAGCTGTCGAAGCCTGCCTTTGTTTTGTGTGTTTGTGTTCACCTTGGGGGCGCCCAGGACACTCCGGGCGCCCTGGTCAGCTGTTGCCTCATTCCTTTGAGGCTCTCTGAGCTGCAGACACTCGTTCCTTCGGTCCTGCATCCAGGGTTAGTCCGAAACACTATAAAACAATAAGATGTTAGTTTATACAGCCTTAGCTGTCTTGGTTCTGACTTTGGGTCTCCAAAATGGAGCCCTAGGTCGAACCGACGCCTACTGCTCCCTCGACGGGGAACGCGTCCTCACCTACTCCTCTCGAGAGAATGTACCTGATGCCAACCGCTCCTCTGGTTGGACTTTTGCCTGGCGGTCCTTTGCCAGGTCTTGGATACCGAGCTGTCCTTCGCCCGGTGCCTAGCATTCCTTCGCTAGGGCTTCAATCTCAAGCTGTCCTTCGCCTGGCGCCTAGCAGTCCTTCGCTAGGGCTTTGTATCCTGGCATTCCTTCGCCAGGTGCCTAGCAGTCCTTCGCTAGGGCTTTGTATCCTGGCATTCCTTCACCAGGTGCCTAGCAGTCCCTCGCTAGGGCTTTGTTTCCTGGCATCCCTTCGCCAGGTGCCTAGCATCCCTTCGCTAGGACTTTGTTTCCTGGCAGCCCTTCGCCAGGTGCCTAGCAGCCCTTCGCTAGGACTTTTCCTGCACACTTGAGTAACATTGTTAGATCACCAATAAACTTAACTTTGAATCCTTTGCCAATATCAAAACAAGGTTCGATATGGTGCTTCCTGCACCAACAATCTCCCCCTTTTTGATTTATGGCAACATAATTCAAAGTTAAATAAAAACATATAACAGTTAAGAACATAAGGTAAACAATGATGTATAACTGTTTATGAATAGAATAATTGCAGAGTTAAAAAAAAATTTTATTTCTCATACTCCTCCTAAAACCCTGAATACTTGTGTTATAAACCACTTAACATACTTAACTTTGACCTTTCCTCCCCTTTTAACATATATCAAAAGCAATACATGGGCGAACAAGGTAAAGATTAAAAAATTTTGCAAATCTACATTTTGTTAAACAACTTTTACTTACAAGGCTTTGCAAAATTTAGGCAAAATTTTGAAGTCAACTTTCCAAAAAGAGTTTAACTTTGAGAATTGGGAAAAATTTGTTTAAAAATAATTTGCTCACTTAGACGAATACTTTGTGTATTTTGAAAAATAAAATTTGTAAAACTTCTAGACAAGTTTTTCACCAAAAAAAACTCTACTTAGAAATATTTGCAAAAAGATGCTCTTAGAAATTTTTGAAAGCACACTTAGAAATTCAACTTTGCTTTTTGAATAAGAGAAAGCTTTTGAAAAACATTTTGATTTTTAACAATTTGAGCTTTTTCTTTCCTTAGCTGTTTATTAATAAAGAAATATATTTTCAAAGAAGTCTTAAGAAAAAATTATGTATCAGAGCCTATAAGTTTTGAAAACATAAAAGTACTTAGTATAACTGTTGAAAGCCTAGCAAAAAGCTTAAATTTCACTAACAAAGCTCCACTTTGAAAGGTATTGTGCAATTTTAAAAAATTTGTATTTATAGGCAAATCTTTAGAAAATTCACGTACTTAGAATACTATTGCCTTAGAAAAGTATTAGTACTTTTGAAAGATATTATGCAACTTTGAAAACATAATATTTTACTTGACTAGGTTTCTTTTCCAGTCTAACACAATCCAAGGAAACCTTGTTGACTACAAGGACATTTTCCTAAGTGTCCTGGAAATTTCTCCAACCCAAGTAAATATTATAAAAGTAACTTCATAAGTCACAAGAATTTTGAAAAATAAAATAATAGTATTTTGGAACAAAAATTATTTAAGTTTTCAAAAGGATTTTAAACTTGCAGTGCATGAAAACATATAATTTTAAAAAGATGTTCAATAATTCTTTTAATTTAATCTCCCCCTAAGCTTGACCTAGTCCTAGGAAGCTTGTTGACTACAAGCGATCTTCCTCTGAGTTTTAGGGTTTGATTTAAATTATAAGAATTATCTAATAACTTCAAAACAAATAATTACAAAAAAAATTTCAGAAATTCTTTTGACTCAAACTCCCCCTAAATTTGACACATCCTAGGAGTCCTTGTAGATCATGAAGTGGACCTTTCTCTGTGTCTTTAGGGTTTATTAAAATCAAAAGAATAATTTTGAACAATCTTCTGAGTTTGATAACTTTCAAGATAAATTTTTGAAAACATAACTTGAAATGATAGCATAGTTTTCGAAAATCATGATGATAATTTTTCAACGAGATAGTAATATCGAGGGTTTTTGAATAAGTTTTAAAGCATAAGGTTTTTGAAAAATTTGAATTTTTCGAAAAAAAATTAAGAAGAACTCCCCCTGTATCCGACACAGTTTGTCTTTTATCTAAGTTCCTTAAGGGACTTCAGTGTTGACCAGGTTTGACTATATGGACTAGGGTTGACTATTTTGACTAAATCAGAATAAGCTCTAGACTCTATTTATTGTGATATTTGACAAAAAGATGTGATAAATGAAACAGTAGGGTACAGTACAATAAATTAAAAATTAGAGATAAGTTTGAATAATTTTTGCAAACAATAAGATGTTAGTTTATACAACCTTAGCTGTATAATTCTATAAAACAATAAGATGTTAGTTTATACAGCCTTAGGGTTAGTTTATACAGCCTTAGGGTTCTTCCACCCTTTTGTTTCTCCACTCAGCACCAGGTGACAGCATCTCCTGCAGCCTCCAGCTACTTCCCTGCCAACGCCAGCTACCACTGAGCCCTCCCTGGACTTCCTGAGCTCCCCTCAGCCAAGCTCCAGTCAGCAGCTCCGGCCGTTGCAACCTGAGATGGAAAACGGACAAACCTGCTCCAAGGAAAGCCTCCATTGACTTCTCCTTGAGTGTTTGAATCCTCCGCTGACACCTGCAGCTTAATCAGTGTGTTAGAGCAGCATATCAAACAGCATATCATATATCAGATGTTAAGCGCAGAGAATCAGATACGTTCAGACGCGATCAGAGCGTCTGACAGTGCATTTTAAATTAAAGTGATCGGTCACCGGACCGATCAGAGAGCCTCCTGATCGGTCACCAGACCGATCAAGCTGGGTCCAGACCGATCAGGCTCCGTCCTGATCGGTCCCCAATGCTCAATTAGAAATCGCGATTTCTTTGGGACTCTCCTGGATCGATCACCAGATCGATCCCAGGTTGTGGATCGATCACCCGACCGATCCACCCCTTTATCGGGCAATTTCTGAGCTTCGCAGTCCAGACTTCCTGATCGATCACCGGACCGATCAGGAAACCTCCTGATCGGTCACCAAACCGATCAGGTAGTGACCAGACCGATCAGGCTCCGTCCTGATCGATCATAGAGAGGAACCTGCGATGCTAGATCGTTCTCTAGAACGATCTGCATAGTGATCCTGATCGGTCACCAGACCGATCAGGAGCAGTTCAGCAAGGGAACTCAACTTCACTGTTTGCTCCCTGATCGGTCACCAGACCGATCAGGAGCAAAGCAATGGGTGAAACGCATACTCCCTGATCGGTCACCAGACCGATCAGTCATCGCTGGATCGGTCACCAGACCAATCCACGGAGGAGCACCGTGCCACGGACGGTGGGTGGCATCGTCTAGGAGCGATGGCAACGACTAGGGAAACACGAAGTAGGAAGGGTCGAGGCTTCCTCTTGGCTACAAGTGTAGAAGTGAGGGAGAGGAGAGGAAAGAAAAGGGTTGTTCGGGCGTGTGGCTGCTGGCGCAGGGAAGGGGAGGAAAGGTTAGCTTATAAAGGATGACCTTTTTGCGAAAAGGTCCTCCAATCTCAAGAAATCGAAATCCTACCTTTAGGGTAAGGGTTTTAGTAGTTTAAAGCCTCTAAACTTGTGTAATCCACACCACAAGCCTCTAGGATTAGATCATTTATCCTCTTAACCCCTTAGCTTTAGGCAAAACTCGAAACTAGTCCTCATGTTTTTAAGATAAATTTTTAGTTTAGACCTTTAGGATTAAGTGTCAAGAATTTAACCCATCGTAGTTTAAAAATTCACCTTAAACTTTTTCTCTAGTCCGATAAATCCTAATTTTTCATATCAATTTTTTGAAAAAATTATTCTACCAATTTCTGACATGCCGGATTTAACATGGCAATCAACCTAAGTCAGAATCGGAGCAAGATGAAGAGTTGAATAAGAGTTGAGCCATGAGTTCACACTCTTTTTTGACAGCTCGACTAAGGTACAGGAATTATTAAATGCAATTTTTTTAAAAAATCATTTCTTATTTAGATAGAAAATTAACTGCATCTGAATCTAGGGTTGATTAACTCCTTAAGAAAATTAAGACCTTAAGGAGCAAATTATTAACAACAACTCGATTGATTAAACACAATCTGGAACTCTACCCTAAAAGGTGAAGTACAAATACTTAAGGAGTTACTAGAAACATTTACAACAAGATCCAAGAACCTTGACCTAATCCTTGGATCTCAGAAGGCCGTTCACAACAAATCAGGGATGGGATACAAAACAAGATGGGCCAGAGGTCTTTTGTTTCTTTTATCCACTCACGCAAGAACCTAAGAAAAACATGGATCCTGAAAGCTTACCTAACAAAGCAAGGGCAAAACCTGAAGGTGATTGAGGTTGGCAAGAGGGGGGGGGGGGTGAATTGCCCCTACAAATTAAAATTCTATCTTTTGTTATGGCTCAACAAAGATGTCAGTTAATTTAAAAAACAAAGCATAACATATAAGAATCTATAACAAAATAAAAGAGGTACACAGATGTTTACTTGGTTGCAACCAGGATTGTTGCTACTCCAAGACAAGTATAGCACAAGCTCCAGATAAAACTCCTTGAGGGCATAGAAGCCTCTTACAAATTTAGAACTCAGAGAATAGTGGAAAACAAGAAAGAAATTTGAGTATAATGCAATGAATGAATTGGAATTGAGCTATGAGGGCCTATTTATAGCCCTGAAAAATTTTATCCGAATGCTAACGTGGCACAACAGGGGTGCCCGAATGCTTGAGGGTGCCTAACATATGGCCTCGAAGTTTATCAGCTACGTAACGTTCGCAAACGACTCTCTGTGGATAAAATTCCTTCTCGGGTGCCTGTATGCACAGGGACGCCAGGGAATAGGGGCACCCGAGTGCATAGGGGCGCCCTTATTCACGAGCACCTGAGTGCTCTCCAGCGCTCGATTAGGTTTGGGTCAGTCCAATGTTGACCAACTTCCCGTGACACTTCTTGGGTGATTTCGGACCTTTCGGAGTTGGGCTCACCTGAACCCTCCTCCGACCATCTCCTCGAGCGTGCTTCCCCCCTAGCTTTTCGTCCCTTGGACACCGCATGTGCCCTTCTCACTCCACTAGCGACTCTTTCACAAAACTCTGCGTCCCTTGGATGCACCGAGCCCGTCGACTACCTTCCTGTGCCATCCTTCTTGACTGCCGCGCCTTCCACTCGACTTCCTATGCTCCTAAGCTCCTAAGATCTGCACACTTAGACACAGGGATTAAAACACAACAGGACCTAACTTGACCCGGTTAACCACATCAAAACTAACCTGAGGTACTTACAATATCTCCCTTTTTGATGTGCATCAACCCGAGTTAAGTTAGGATAAACAAGAATAAAAAAATAGGAATGAATATATGACAATGTAAGCATAAAAAATTTACAATTAAGCCTACCCCCTTAACTTAATCCTATTTCTCCCCTTTGATCACATCAAAAACTTTAAATATATTAAGGGAAACACTAACACTTACAAGAATTTTTAAAAAATAATCCAACATCCAAAATTCTCAAAACTTTTTGAGAAGATTTCAAAGAGAATAATTGGTTTTTAGAAAATACAATTTTTCAAATTTTGGTCAAAAATTAATTTTCAAAATGTAAAGGCTAATTTTAGAAAAACAATTTTTAAAAATTTATTTTTATGCGAAAATTAATCAAATTTTTATTCAAGTTAAAATTTGATAGAGTTATCTCCAAAAAAAATTGTTAGAGTGAAAATAATTTTCTAACTTTTGGAAAATCAATTTTGAATTCAATGTTGATAACTTGAAAAAAGAATTTTAAAATTTGATTTCGATATCAAATAAATTTGAAAAATTTCCTCAAAGCTTAGAAAATAATCTACAGATCCCAAAAAATTGAATTTGATGAAATTAATTTTTAAAGTATTTTTAAATTTAAAAAATTATTTTTGAACAAAAAAATCATAATAAATCCATTTATCTATTAAAACTTTTGAAATAAATTTGTAGATAGTACACAGTAGACTCAATTATCAAAAAAATATTAAACTAAATTTTCTTGCTATATTTATCTAATAAAAAAATTACAACGAAAGCATTTAATGACAAATAAATAATAAATTATATTTAACAGTTTATATAGATTTTGGGATCCAATATAAATTCTTTCCTACCGGATTAATCAAAAATTTAGATGGAATCTATGTCCTAGGGACTCTTATAATTTAACCCTTGTGAAATTTAAGATACAATTAAGTTTTTCAAAATATTTAATTTTTAAAATTTGAAAACAATTTGAGGATGCATTGTTGTTTTTCAATTATTCAATTTGAACCTTCAAAATTTTATTTTCAACTTTCAACTTATGAAACATTTCTAGTGAGCATGCAGATGCTAGTTGTTTTTTCAAGTCTATATTTTTATTTTTTTTTGATTTACAAATAGACTTCAACATAGCCTTTATACCTGAGTAAAGTTAATTTGGAGGTAAAAACAACTTCACTTACCATATCTCTTTTAAAGTCCGAAGCTCCCCCTTCGTCGGTGCTATCTTTTGACGTGGCTCCGCCTTCATCGATGCTTTTATCTTCTTGGTGTGAAACCATTAGTGCAAGTTCGACGTGTTCCTCGAGATCTGAATCTTCTTATGAGGGTTCGTCTCATGTTGCCTTTAGGTTGTGGATTTCTGATTTCGTTGCCCTTTTCCTTTGTTTTTCAATTTGGGGCAACATTCCTTCACGTGTCCCTCTTTGTTGCTGTTGTAGCAACGGATCTTCCTTTGCTTCTTACCCTGCATTTTATTAAATTTTTTGACTTTGAAATATTTAGACAACTTCCTTACCATGTACGCCATATTTTCTTCATCTTCTGAAGATTCCTCTTAATGTTGGATCTTTCTCATGCTTATGGTGATGTTGTCCATTTTACTTTTTCCTGAATATCGAGATTCATGAAGTTCTAAAGTCAAAAAAAGTTGCTTTTAGGTATTTACCTCAAGATCCTTAGAGATGTAGTAGGCGTCTACTTTAGAAGTCCAGTTCGGAGTCCTCGGGATGACATTTAATACGTACCTTTGAGCGCCCTGATTACTTACTGACTCTCCATGGTTATTAAATTTCGTGATTAACTCCTTAAGTTTTGCATGTAGTTGAGCTATTAACTCTCCTTCTTCCAGTTTAAACTCCTTAAGTTTTGCATGTAGTTGAGCTATTAACTCTCCTTCTTCCAGTTTAAGGTTGCTGAGTTGATTCCAAAGCAAGTCTCTTTTTGCTAGTTTGGTTTTAGAGGTACCTTCGTGAAGTTCCAGCAATATTTCCCAATGTTCCTTTACAGATCGGTAGTTATCGATTCGGTTGACTTCTTGTGCAGGTAGTACGGTCAGCAAATGGAACCCTACATTCCCATTTGCCACAAAGTTTGCTTGCTCCTTCTTTGTCCACAAGCTTTCATCTTTAGGTTTGTCGTCGGCGTCCTTGGGAGCTACAAAATCATTTTTCATGATTAACAGTAATTCAAAATATATTTTAAAAAATACCTGCATTTTTTGCTTCTAATTCACAAACTCCCCCACGAACATTAGCGGGTAGATGACCGGTCTGACCATTTTGTTAATTGCTTCAGACGGCAGTTAGTCCTTCTGGAGCGTCCTTGCTCTGATACCAACTGAAGGTGATCGTGAGGTTGGCAAGTGGGGGGGGGGGGGTGAATTACCCCTACAAATTTAAATTTTATCTTTTGTTCTGGATCTACAAAGATGTCAGTTAATTTTAAAAACAAAGAATAACATATAAGAAACTATAAAATAAATAAAAGAGGCACACAGATGTTAATTTAGTTGCGGATGGTTGCTAATCCAAGGCAAGTATAACGCAAACTCTAGATGAAACTCCTTAAGGGCGGATAAGCCTCTTACAAAATTAGAACTCAGAGAATACTGGAAAACTAGAAAGAAATTTGAGTACAAAGCAATGAATGAATTGAAACTAAGCTTTGGGGGTCTATTTATAGCCCCGAAAAATTTTATCCGAATGCTGATGTGGCACAACAGGGGTGTACACGTGGCCTCGAAGTTTATCCACTACGTAACATTCGCAAATGGCTCTCTGTGGATAAAATTCCTTCTCGAGCCCCTGTATGCACAGGGGCACCCGGGAATAGGAGCTCCCAAGTGCATACGGGCGCCCTCATTCACGGGCGCTCGAGTGGGTTTGGGTCAGCCCAATGCTGACCAACTTCTCACAGAACTTTAACTTAATTAAACTTTAACTCAAATCTAATTAAACCTTAACTTAAACTTAATTAAACTTTAACCCAAACCAAATTAAATTTTAACCTAATAAAACTCTAATTAACTTTAGATGTTAGTATTAATCAACTTTAATTTTAACCTCAAACAAGGTTTAAGGTAAACCGAGGCGCCTCGGCTAAGCCAAGGCACCTCACATGCACAGACCTAAGGCACCTTGGCTGAGCCAAGGCGTCTCCCATGCATAGCGGCAGAAATCCCACCCAATTCGTGTTGGGACCGGGTGCATGTTGACATGGATGCGGGTTCGTAATTTTAAAATTAATTACGTGCAGCGGAAGGTTTAGCATAAATAATTTCTCAAATTATTTAACCACACATCTAAGCATGCAATTTTATCTTGTGTAGACATGATCATATATTTAAAATTTTGCAGAAACATAAACTAATTTACGTATTACCTCGCGTAACTCGAAGGAAGGGACGAGATCCAACCGTAAGCGTCCCTTGGAAGTGTTGATGCAGTCTGGCCCTGATTGTTGTTTTGGTGTTGACACCGATTTTAGTTTAGGTTGATGATTATGATGATTATGATTAAGTCCTGATCGAGGATTAGGCAGGGTTTGGAAAATCCTAACCTGGAGGGTTAGGTGTGTAAAATCCTAGCTTGGAGGGCTAGGTGTTGGAAAGTCCTAATTCGGAAGGGTTGAGTGAAAAGTCCTAGCTTGGAGGGCTAGGTGAAAAGTCCTAACTTGGAGGGTTAGGTGCAAAGTCCCAACTTGGAGAATTAGGTGAAAAGTCCTGGCTTGGAGGGTCAGGTGCCTAGCTTGGAGGGCTAGGTTGGATGAAGTTCTAACTCGGAAGGGTTGGGTGAAAAGTCCTAGCTTGGAGGGCTAGGTGAAAAGTCCTAGCTTGGAGGGCTAGGTGAAAAGTCCTAACTTGGAGGGTTAGGTGCAAATTCCCAACTTGGAGAGTTAGATGGTGAAATCCTTGGCTTGGAGGGCTAAGGTGGATGAATCCCTAGCTTGGAGGGCTAGGTTTAAGTCTCTGGATCGGTCTGGTGATCGATCAGGGATATTGGCACGCTGCTTCTTCGTGGATCATTCTGGTGACCGATCCAGCGAGGACTGATCGGTCTAGTGACCGATCAGGGAGCGCATAGTGAGGTTGGGAACTACTGTGTGGCTCCTGATCGGTCTGGTGACCGATCATGGAGCAAGCAGCTTCCTCACTGACTTGCTCCTGATCGGTCTGGTGACCGATCAGGGAGCGAACAGTGAGTGAGTTCTCCCTTGATCAGACCCTGGATCGGTCCAGTGACCGATCAGGGACTTAGGATCTGATTACAGAATTACTGTTCATTTGTCCTGATCGGTCTGAGTGACCGATCATGTAACACCCCAAAATTATCCCATATGAAATATTATGAATTCATGAAACATTATTATTATTATGAAATATCATGAATTCATAATATTTCATAATAATAATAATGTTTCATAAATTCATAATATTTCATATGGGATAATTTTGGGGTGTTACAATCCTCCATACCTTATAAAAAGTTCGTCCCGAACTTTAAAATAATTTCGGATACTTTAATCGTATTGCCTCCTCTTGTTCCCACGTGGCTTCTTCGAATTGTTCATTCCGCCACAGAACCTTTACTAAGGGTACTTCCTTGTTCCTTAGCTTTTTGACTTCCCGGTCTAAGATCTGTATAGGTCGACGTTCGGAACTTAAGTTCTCTTGATCTTGTACTGGTTGGGGCTCTATCATCTGATTCACATCAGAGGTACATTTCCTGAGCATTGATACATGGAAGACATTATGGATAGCCGACATTTCTGGCGGTAACTCCAGTTCGTAGGCCACTTTGCCTACCCGTCTCAGAATCTGATACGGTCCCACATATCTCGGACTCAGTTTCCCTTTCTTCCCGAATCTCATTACCCCTTTCATAGGGGCCACTTTCAGGAATACTAAATCCCCAACCTCAAACTCTAATGGTCTGCGTCGCTTGTCAGCGTAGCTTTTCTGCCGACTCTGAGCAGTCTCTATCCTCTGGCGGATATTCTTTATAGCCTGAGTGGTTTCGTCTATAATATCCGTCTGGAGTCCCATCTCCTTCTTTTCACCACTCTCAAGCCAGCATATAGGAGATCTGCATTTCCTTCCGTATAGTGATTCGTACGGTGCCATCCCGATAGTAGCCTGATAACTGTTGTTATAAGCAAACTCTGCCAAGCTCAGGTATCGACACCAGCTTCCCTTGAAATCCAAGGCACAAGCTCGTAACATGTCCTCTAATATCTGGTTTACTCTTTTAGTTTGCCCGTCAATCTGGGGGTGAAAGGCAGTACTGAATTTCAGCTTCGTGCCAAGAGCCTTCTGTACGTGTCCCCAAAAATCTGAAGTAAATCGACCATCCCTATCAGAGATAATGGTCTTGGGAACCCCGTGCAGTCGGATAATTTCCTTGACGTACAATTGAGCTAGCTGCTCTACTGAGTAGGTCATCCTGATAGCCAGAAAATGGGCAGACTTGGTGAGTCTGTCCACAATAACCCATATACCATCATATCCGTTCGTCGTTCTAGGCAGCCCAGAGATGAAATCCATGGAGATGTCTTCCCATTTCCACTCGGGAATTGCTAGAGGTTGCAGAACTCCCCCAGGCCTCTGGTGTTCTGCTTTGACCCTCTGGCAGGTCAAACACATATTGATATAGTGGGCTACATCTCGCTTCATACCGGACCACCAAAACTTGCTCCTCAGATCTTGATACATCTTGGTAGACTCAGGATGCATCGCATAAGGTGTTCCGTGAGCTTCCTCGAGGATTCTTGTCCGTAAGTCGGAGTCGTCGGGAACACATAATCGGTCCCGAAGATATAAAACTCCGTTGTCCAAAATCCTAAATCCATCGTCCTTGCCATCGAGAACCTCTTGCTTGATTCTCTGAAGACTCGGATCATGGTTCTGCTTTTCCAGAATATCGTCGAATAATGTCGGCGCAATCATCAGGGTGGACAACTGTCCTGATATGATTTCAATCTCGTAATTCATAATTTCTTCCCCTAAGGGTTGTGACAAAGCCGACAAAGACATTAAAGCAACACATGATTTCCTACTGAGAGCATCGGCTACCTTGTTGGCTTTTCCCGGATGGTACAGGATCTCACAATCATAATCCTTGACCAATTCGAGCCATCTGCGCTGTCTCATATTCAGATCTTTCTAGGTGAAGAAATACCGCAGACTCTGGTGGTCTGTATAAACTTTACACTGAGTTCCATATAGATAGTGCCTCCATATTTTCAGTGCAAAGACCATCGCTGCTAACTCTAAGTCATGGGTAGGGTAGTTTCTTTAATGTTCCTTCAGTTGCCTAGAGGCATAGGCAATTACCTTCCCATTTTGCATAAGTACAGCTCCGAGTCCCAGTTTGGATGTGTCGCTGTACATATCGAAACCCATATCGCTCTCTGGAAGAGTCAATATTGGAGCGCTAGTCAGCCTCCTTTTCAGTTCAGTAAAGCTCTTCTCACATTCCTCGGTCCATACATATTTCTTGTCTTTCTTTGTAAGAGCTGTCATAGGGGCTGCAATTCGAGAGAAGTTCTCTACGAATTTTCTGTAATAGCCTGCTAGCCCAAGGAAACTTCTGATTTCACTGGCATTCTTGGGTCTCGTCCAGTTACTCACAGCTTCGACTTTAATTGGGTCCACCATTACTCCTTCCTTGGAGATAACATGTCCCAAAAATGATACTTGATCGAGCCAGAACTCGCATTTGGAAAATTTAGCATATAGTTGTTCTTTCCGAAGAATCTGTAGTACTATACTCAGGTGCTCAGCATGTTCTTCGGGAGTTCTCGAATATATCAGGATATCGTCGATAAAGACGATCACAAATCTGTCGAGGAATGCCGAGAATACCCGATTCATTAAATCCATAAACATAGCTGGAGCATTGGTAACTCCAAATGGCATAACTACGAACTCATAATGTCCGTATCTGGTTCGAAAAGCCGTCTTCGGTATATCCTCCTTTTTCACTCTAACCTGGTGATAACCAGATCTCAGGTCAATCTTAGAGAAAATCGTGGCTCCCTTCAGTTGATCAAACAAGTCATCTATCCTGGGCAGAGGGTACCTATTCTTGATAGTCACGTTGTTCAATGCTCGATAGTCGATACACATTCGCATCGACCCATCCTTCTTTTTCACGAACAATACGGGAGCTCCCCAGGGAGAATGACTAGGGCGGATGAGTCAACCTGTAACGCCCGCCCTTCTCACACTAGGGCGGGGTTAAGCGAACATAGTTTTCGTTTTAGCGGAAGCGTTTGAAACTTGAAACTTGAACATGAAACATGTATAATCTTGTACTTGAACATGTAAGCATGAAACCTTTTAAACATCTTAGACATTGAGGAGAGCATGCTAGGTACCTTTACATTCTTACTTGCATAATAGAAGCATGCAACATAGCCATTTCTTAAGACAGAGTAGTAAGTATGAGGAAGGATAACATAATACTAAAGTTCTTTAGCAAGTCTAAACTAAGTACTTAGCATATGAGCGAGAGTGAGCATGAAATATCCATATGAGTCTAAATATCAGCAAGTAGCAACTTAGTAAGTATGATTCAACATTTAACATGCAATACTCAGCATATGCATAACTAAACAAAACATGAGTAGATCTTCTTCCACCATGCCACCACCACACACATCTTTGCCCCTCCTGCTGCTCCCTTTAGTTTATCCATTCCTTACCCTTTTCTGCAGTACAAGGAAACATAGAAACTATAAGCATATAGCTTAGTAAGATCCCTTCCTACTCACAAAATCATACGTTCCATCAAGTAGAGAAAGCATCACGTCATAATAGTGCATAGCATTAAAAACACTTAACTCAACATAGCATAAGGGAGCATATGTACTTATCATAAGAAGCATACTTGAACTTAACATAATTCACCTTTATAGTATAATAGTCATATAGTCATGACAAAAATGTGAATGCAAGATGCTCTTTTGAAAACATGCATAGGATAAGTATATGCATATGCTTTTCTTAAAATCATACATATAGGTACTTAAACATACATCCATCATCATTTGGGGGATCCCGGCTTGTACCACATACATACATACATAATGCGTGCATCCCTAATAGGCCGAGGTAGCTAGTCTCTAACCTACTAGGGAAACTAGGTCCGTTCATAGTCCGTCGACCTAGGGGCGTCTCGGGAGCCCATCCCTACTATGTCTTAAGAAATGGCTATGTGACATGCTTTTATTATGCAAGTAAGAATGTAAAGGTGCCTAGCATGCTCTCCTCAATGTCTAAGATGTTTAAAAGGTTTCATGCTTACATGTTCAAGTACAAGATTATACATGTTTCATGTTCAAGTTTCAAGTTTCAAACGCTTCCGCTAAAACGAAAACTATGTTCGCGTAACCCCGCCCTAGTGTGAGAAGGGCGGGTGTTACAGGTTGGTATCAGAGCGAGGTTTGCCTTCCCCACTACACACACACATCGAAGCTTCATCCTGCCGCTTCCAAGTAAGAGATCCTAACCTCGCTTTACTTTATTTCATGTACAGTAATGATATATATAGAGATGATTTATGCTTGCATAACAAGTAGAAGTAGTATTAATTCTTATGTAGCTTATTTATCACCGGTATGATAGATAATAACCAGTAATTGTAAGATATGTGAACATGAACGATACTTCTCTTATATAAATATATGTATGCATTAATAATTTAGAATTTGAGGGTAAGAGGGTGGTTACATATTGTAATCACTAGGGTAAACTACACTGATTGGGTGTGTGTTTTCCTCTGTATATATTTGCAAATTGAAAAAGGAATGGTTCAGTACTAACCATGTCATTTTTTTTCAATTCCAGATGTTGCATGAGGACTACACTGAGAGGTGCCGCGAGCTGATGGAGCGGATAGAGGCAGTTGAGTATTGTCCGACTCGGGGAATTCAAGGCAACATAGGGTTTTTGGATTAGCTCTTCTGGAAACTGGAGCGAGAAGGATTTTCAGTCATGGACGATCATAGGATCGTTGCTTTACTTCGTTCATTGCCCAACCAGGCAAGAGAGGTTGCGCATCAGATCTGGGGACAGCACAGATGCTGTATCTCATATGCGGACTTATGTAGGCAGCTACTCCGCCATGAGTTCCCAGAAGATCTGGGAGACTCGGAGGAGGATCCCGAGCCGTCCGAGGAGGATCCTGAGCCATTCGAGGAGGATCCCGAGCCCTTCGAGGAGGATCCCGAGCCCTTCGAGGAGGATCCAGAGATGCTGGAGATGTTCGAGGAAGACCTTGAAGCGGACGAGGAGATTCTCGAGATCGAAGAAGAAGACCCGATGGGAACAGTAGAGGATCCTGAGGCGGGCCAAAGAGGGATGAGCGAGGAGGTAGTAGTCATCGCTACGATGTTCTTTATGTTGGGCCTAACGGCAGCCCATTTGGCTCGCTGAGTGGGATTAGTTGTGTATGTAGACTTATAAGAATGAATAAAAATAAATTTTGGGTGGTATAATAAATAAAAAAAAACCTCTTTTACCCAATATTGATCATGCGAATGTGTATTGATTATCGGGCGCTGAACAACGTGACTATCAAGAACAGGTACCCTCTACCCAGGATAGATGACCTGTTCGATCAACTGAAGAGAGCGATATGGGTTTCGATATGTACAGCGACGCATCCAAACTGGGACTCGGAGCTGTACTTATGCAAAATGGGAAGGTAATTGCCTATGCCTCTAGGCAACTGAAGGAACATGAAAGAAACTACCCTACCCATGACTTAGAGTTAGCAGCGATGGTCTTTGCACTGAAAATATGGAGGCACTATCTATATGGAACTCAGTGTAAAGTTTATACAGACCACCAGAGTCTGCGGTATTTCTTCACCCAGAAAGATCTGAATATGAGACAGCGCAGATGGCTCGAATTGGTCAAGGATTATGATTGTGAGATCCTGTACCATCCGGGAAAAGCCAACAAGGTAGTTGATGCTCTCAGTAGGAAATCATGTGCTGCTTTAATGTCTTTGTCGGCTTTGTCACAACCCTTAGGGGAAGAAATTATGAATTACGGGATTGAAATCATATCAGGACAGTTGTCCACCCTGATGATTGCACCGACATTATTCGACGATATTCTGGAAAAGCAGAACCATGATCCGAGTCTTCAGAGAATCAAGCAAGAGGTTCTCGATGGCAAGGACGATGGATTTAGGATTTTGGACAGCGGAGTTTTATATCTTCGGGACCGATTATGTGTTCCCGATGACTCCGACTTACGGACAAGAATCCTCGAGGAAGCTCACGGAACACCTTATGCGATGCATCCTGGGTCTACCAAGATGTATCAAGATCTGAGGAGCAAGTTTTGGTGGTCCGGTATGAAGCGAGATGTAGCCCACTATATCAGTATGTGTTTGACCTGCCAGAGGGTCAAAGCAGAACACTAGAGGCCTGGGGGAGTTCTGCAACCTCTAGAAATTCCCGAGTGGAAATGGGAAGACATCTCCATGGATTTCATCTCTGGGCTGCCTAGAACGACGAACGGATATGATGGTATATGGGTTATTGTGGACAGACTCACCAAGTCTGCCCATTTTCTGGCTATCAGGATGACCTACTCAGTAGAGCAGCTAGCTCAATTGTACGTCAAGGAAATTATCCGACTGCACGGGGTTCCCAAGACCATTATCTCTGATAGGGATGGTCGATTTACTTCAGATTTTTGGGGACACGTACAGAAGGCTCTTGGCACGAAGCTGAAATTCAGTACTGCCTTTCACCCCCAGATTGACGGGCAAACTGAAAGAGTAAACCAGATATTAGAGGATATGTTACGAGCTTGTGCCTTGGATTTCAAGGGAAGCTGGTGTCGATACCTGAGCCTGGCAGAGTTTGCTTATAACAACAGTTATCAGGCTACTATCGGGATGGCACCGTACGAAGCACTATACGGAAGGAAATGCAGATCTCCTATATGCTGGCTTGAGAGTGGTGAAAAGAAGGAGATGGGACTCCAGACGGATATTATAGACGAAACCACTCAGGCTATAAAGAATATCCGCTAGATGATAGAGACTGCTCAGAGTCGGCAGAAAAGCTACGCTGACAAGCGACGCAGACCATTAGAGTTTGAGGTTGGGGATTCAGTATTCTTGAAAGTGGCCCCTATGAAAGGGGTAATGAGATTCGGGAAGAAAGGGAAACTGAGTCCGAGATATGTGGGACCGTATCAGATTCTGAGACGGGTAGCTAAAGTGGCCTACGAACTGGAGTTACCGCCAGAAATGTCGGCTATCCACAATGTCTTCTATATATCAATGCTCAGGAAATGTATCTCTGATGTGAATCAGATGATAGAGCCCCAACCAGTACAAGATCAAGAGAACTTAAGTTCCGAACGCCGACCTATACAGATCTTAGACCGAGAAGTCAAAAAGCTAAGGAAAAAGGAAGTACCCTTAGTAAAGGTTCTGTGGCGGAACGAACAATTCGAAGAAGCCACATGGGAACGAGAGGAGGCAATACGATTAAAGTATCCGGAATTATTTTAAAGTTCGGGATGAACTTTTTATATGGTATAGAGGATTGTAACACCCCAAAAATTTTCCCATATGAAATATTATGAATTCATGAAACATTATCATTATTATGAAATTTCATGATGGGCTTGGCTTAATGGGCTTTGATATGGATTAGTGCAAAATGTGATAAAAAGAAGAGGTAGAAAGAAGGAAGCAAGGATTGAACCTTGAACCTCCTAGTTGCACTAATCATGTCATAACCAACACACCAAGCCATGTTTCATGTTAAGATAATAAGAAACATGCTTGTTAAAGCTAGGGAAGTGAAGAGACATGTCTCTTCATGAGAAAAGTATAAATAAGTGAAGGGAAGTTGGAATAACTTCCTCTCTTTTTCTTCCTCACTCTTCCCTCTTCAAAACCGAAAACTCTCCCCTCCCCTTCTCAAATTTTCGAAACTCCAACCCTAGGTTTCCTCCATAAGGAAAAAAAAAACTCCCAAGAGGGCCCTATAGAGAGACTACCTTCTACTAAAGCAAGGCTAAGGAAAAGAAGCGCAAGAAGGGCTCTCCTCTCCTCCTCTTCAAGGACTTCTTGGGGGAGATTCAAGCGAGAGGATGTAAGTAATCCCCTCACCTGCATTACAATAGTTTCGAGTGTTTAAAAAGGGTTTAAACATAGGATGAAGCTCTTGATGTTTTCGGCCAAGAAGGTTTTTAGGGCTTGCGAGGGTTTAAACTACTCCTATACTTGCATATGTTTTTCCTCATGATGTGTGACTAAATATATGATGATAATATGATGTTTTCCTTGTCCTTAAGCCCCCAAAAACCCGGAGTAGGCTTGCTGAAATTTTCGGCCAAGGACCTCTTTTAGGGCTTAGAGAGGTTTAAACTCCTAGTATGCTTGATAATGACCCTCCCTATGATATATAAGATGATATGTGATGTAAATATGGTTTATTCATGATTTTAACATGCTTGGAAACTAAGGTATGTATGCTGGAATTTTCTGTAAAGAATGATAAGTAGGACTTAAGAAGGGGTAACAACCCCAACATGCCTTCTAATGTCTCCTCTATGATGCCTACCTTAATGTATGATGTTAGTGTAATGTTTTTCATGGTTTATCATGCTCTAAACTTAGAGTTATATGCTGGAATTTTCTGATTAAATAAGAATTTGGGCTAAGGGGGAAGCTACAACCCCAATTAGGCATGCCAAGGATGCCCATGATATGCTATGAGTAGTATAGGTGATAACATGTCTTCTCCCATGCTTTTTCATGCTCTAAGAATCATGATGTACATGTCTATGTTTAAGCTCTTTAAGCACCCTTATGTTATGCATGGCTTATGTATGATGAAATGCCTAAGAGATGCTTCCCTGTAAGTCGGGACTAAGAACACTCTTCATGATAAGATAAGAGGCATGCCATGCTCATGATATGACAATGATGTAATAGGTTATGATGATATGCTTATGATATGATAAGAATGTGCTATGCAACCCCTAGGTCGACGGACTATGAACGGACCTAGTAAGAAACAAGAATGTGCTATGCTTATGATATGATAAAAATCCATGTATGCTATTTTACTTTGTATGGCTTGTACCGGACCCTAGCAAGGTCCACGGGTGGGCTCCGGATGCAGCCCCTAGGTCGACGGACTATGAACGGACCTAGTAAGGGGATGGGCTCCCGAGACGCCCCTAGGTCGACGGACTATGAACGGACCTAGTAAGGGGATGGGCTCCCGAGACGCCCCTAGGTCGACGGACTATGAACGGACCTAGTAAGGGGATGGGCTCCCGAGACGCCCCTAGGTCGACGGACTATGAACGGACCTAGTTTCCCTAGTAGGTTAGAGACTAGCTACCTCGGCCTATTAGGGATGCGCGTATTATGTATGTATGTATGTGGTACAAGCCGGGATCCCCCAAATGATGATGGATGTATGTTTAAGTACCTATATGTATGATTTTAAGAAAATCATATGCATGTACTTATCCTATGCATGTTTTCAAAAGAGCATCTTGCATTCGCATTTTTGTCATGACTATATGACTATTATGCTATAAAGGTGAATTATGTTAAGTTCAAGTATGCTTCTTATGATAAGTACATATGCTCCCTTATGCTATGTTAAGTTAAGTGTTTTTAATGCTATGCACTATTATGACGTGATGCTTTCTCTACTTGATGGAACGTATGATTTTGTGAGTAGGAAGGGATCTTACTAAGCTATATGCTTATAGTTTCCATGTTTCCCTTGTACTGCAGAAAAGGGTAAGGAATGGATAAACTAAAGGGAGCAGCAGGAGGGGCAAAGATGTGTGTGGTGGTGGCATGGTGGAAGAAGATCTACTCATGTTTTGTTTAGTTATGCATATGCTGAGTATTGCATGTTAAATGTTGAATCATACTTACTAAGTTGCTACTTGCTGATATTTAGACTCATATGGATATTTCATGCTCACTCTCGCTCATATGCTAAGTACTTAGTTTAGACTTGCTAAAGAACTTTAGTATTATGTTATCCTTCCTCATACTTACTACTCTGTCTTAAGAAATGGCTATGTGGCATGCTTCTATTATGCAAGTAAGAATGTAAAGGTACCTAGCATGCTCTCCTCAATGTCTAAGATGTTTAAAAGGTTTCATGCTTACATGTTCAAGTACAAGATTATACATGTTTCATGTTCAAGTTTCAAGTTTCAAACGTTTCCGCTAAAACGAAAACTATGTTCGCGTAACCCCGCCCTAGTATAAGAAGGGCGGGCGTTACAGATCAGGCTTCACTCTGATCGGTCTGGTGACCGATCAGGCTTCACTCTGATCGGTCCGGTGACCGATCATGCGTGTATAGCCACGAGAGCTGGGAATCCCAGCGAAGCAGTGGATCGGTCTGGTGACCGACCCACAAGCCCTGGATCGGTCCGGTGACCGATCATTTTAATTCAAATTGCACTGTCAGACGCTCTGATCGCGTCTGACCATATCCGATTCGCTGATGTTTGACTCTGCTATTTGATTTACTGTGTGATTTACTGCTCTAACAGTCTGATTAAGCTGCAGGTGATAGGGGAGGATTCAAACACTCAAGGAGGGTCAATGGAGAGCTTTCCTTGGAGCAGGTTTGTCCGTTATTCCATCTTAGGTTGCAACGGCCGAGCTGCAGACTGGAGCTTGGCTGAGGGAAGCTCAGGGAGTCCAGGGATAGCTCAGTGGTAGCTGGCGTTGGCAGATGAGCAGCTGGGAGCTGCAGGGATGGTGTCATCTGATGCTTGGTGGAGAAACAAAAGGAGAAGAAGACTTCGGCTGAAAAAAAAGAAGTGTTCGACAGTTTTCTGTGTTGAGCTTGCTGAAGTTCTTGCTGCGCTTTGTGTTTTCTCCACAACTTGCTTGCTGTGTTCCTGAAGTCTTCATCACTCTGAGCAAGCAACTGCAATCGAGAAGCAACCAACTCTTACATGAGTGCTGGGAGGAAAGAACAAGGAGCTTGGAGTCCAACAGTGAGAAGACACGAAGGAGGGAGTCCTTGCGTGAGATCGTCGCTGGGTGGAGCTCGGGATAAGCTCGCTGTGTTCTTGTCCTTGCTAGGTGCTGAGTAAGAGTATTCTCTGTGTTTTATTAAGCTTAAATCTATATCCTTGTTTGAAACGCTGTGGAGAGGTTTCTCCACCAAGAAGGAGGTTGCGTTATATCCGGTGAACACCGGGGCTTGATCTACCGACAATCAAGGGATCGCCCACCTTAAGGGCACACCAAGGTGTAGGGGCAAGTTATCCCCGAACCTTGTAAACCCTCCTTGTTAGCGATCTTGCTAATTGTGGTTGTTTGTTTTCGGTTTCTGTTTTGGTTTTCTGCACTGCTCTGTTGCTTTATTTCTTCCGCTGTGCTACTGATAAGTTGAGTGCAGAAATCTTGATAAGTGCCAAAGGTTAAAGATATTGGCTATATTCACCCCCCCTCTCTAGCCATCCGTTTCCAACAGGAAGCTCCGCCTCTATTCGCGTCCACGCTGAGTATCTTCGGGATGACTTCACAAAGCCACGAGTTTCGTGTTCTCGAGAACTACTAGATTCTCCGAGAATGCGACAAGAAAAACCAAGAGAGAAGTCGGAAGACTAACCACAAAAGGATGGCCGAAATCATAATTCCGGCAAAGCAAAAGAAGAGGCTTGCGGCAAAAGGATCCTTGCGGCAAACTCTAATTCCGGCAGCACCTTCTTCCGGCCAAGAGATGGCCGGAGCTTCCTTCTCCGGCAGCAGGTGGTGGTCGGCAGGGAAAGGGCAGGGGCGGCCGGCTGGTGCTCCTTCTTAGGGCTGGTTGGCGCACGGCGAGAAGGGGAGAAGAGAAGGAGAGAAAGAGAGGGAGAGAGCCTATGCCTTCATCTCTTTGATTATCTTGTCAAGTCTTGCCTTGGGTCCTTTATATAGTAGCCTCTCAACCATCAAGCCTCTCAAATATGGAATAACTTATTCCATCATGCCAAGTTTGATTTTATATCATGGTTAAAATCATATTTTAATTCATGATAAAAAATCAATCAAGTCTCTTCACTCCTATGGAATAAATTTCCTTATCATGGTAAATCAATCCATGATTGATTTTATAAAATAAACCAATCCATGGTTCATTTTAATTTCCATGAAAAATAAACCAAACCTTGGTTTATTATATAAAAATTTATATCATCTATAATTTTATAAAACAAACCACACTTGGTTTATTTTATAAATTGAACCAAAAACTTGGTTCTCTCCCTTTGTTGTGGCCGGCCAAGCAAAGAGAATGGAGGCCCTCTTTGGCCGGCCCATCCAAGCCAAGCCCCAATGAATTAAACTTATTTAATTCATCTATTAAGTCTTCAAAAGACATAGCCATTTTAAGCTTCCAATGCGTCTCTGAAAAATTCAGATTCGACTTATCATTTGGCTCAACCAAACTTAATCTCTCTTGATTGAAAAATCCAATTTTCAACTCGTTTTAAATCCCTCGGATTACTCGTAGTGCATGTGACTAAATAGGCTTTCGATTTATGTTGGCCGTCTATAATTAATCAATTATAGAACGATCATGAGTGACACCTAGTAGTACATCATGATCCCCAATTAATCGAAAGATCAACGGTTGACCTCAGAAACAATTCTGAAACCCTTCAGCAGCTATAATGAATCGTGCCCCATTCCCTTCACCATCTTATACCCACTTGGTTCAGGACATGGTCTATGTGTGTCAGTCCCTACTAGGCTGACTACGTCACACCTAGCCCAAGTAACGTTTTCTCGTCCTGCGGATTCTAATTACTCTCATGTATTTAAGAGATTCATACTCTGAACATGTCATGCTCTGGCCAGAGGCTTCGAGTAACAATCCGACGATAGGCCTCGGGTATACATCTCCTCGCAAGGAGTGGTGAATCCTTTGTAGGCTGTTCAAATATCTTCGAGCACTTCGGCTTATACCTAATCATCCTGGGTCCACACCTCCTTGGAGACGCTTGCTTAAGATGTCAAAGTATAAGTCTCCATGACCAAGATGACTTGAACACCGCAAATCAAAGGAACATCGCACTTAAGCTGCAGTAAGAACTTCACTGGCAATCTATATGTAGACTACCATATGAAGTTTTACAGCCAGTCACTCCAATGAACTAGTTCCCTTAACTAGCATTCATGTTTATCTCCGGACATCTCAATGTCACCAGCCAGTGAGAATCAGCTGATTAGAGAATAACCTATGCTAGTCTCAACAGATTGATAGTGTCCATATTTATCAATTCATCGACTAGGGACAATTTCAATACTTCACAATTGCACATGTAGAGATAATCACTAGTTGTGAATTCATCACAAATTCTCTCATGCTGTGAATTGTATTGCGGACATTCAGTAAATGAGTTTAAGATCTCAATCAAATACACAAACATGTATACTCAAATAGTGAATATTCATTTATTAAAATAAATGATTACAATCATAAGGCGATTGCCTTAGGACACTTCTCTCATATCACTAATAAACTTCCACTTGGCCTAATGCCAATCGCTACGGTACCCAATACCACAGGCTCTAACATGACCCTCAAACTTACTTTGAGGCAAGGCCTTAGTTAAAGGATCTGCTAAATTCCTTTCAGTGGGAATTTTCTCAATTTATATGTCATTCTTACTTATAATCTCTCTGATCAGATGATAACGGCGAAGCACATGTTTGGATCGCTGATGAGACCTTGGTTCCTTTGCTTGTGCAATAGCTCCATTATTGTCGCAGTAAACCGGTATTGCTTCATCAATGGTTGGAACCACACCAAGTTCTGAGACAAACTTTTTGATCCAGACTGCTTCCTTTGCTGCTTCCGAAGCTGCAATATATTCCGCTTCCGTGGTAGAATCTGCTATGGTGTCTTGCTTGGAACTCTTCCAACTAATTGTGCCTCCATTCAAAATAAATATGTATCCGGACTGAGATTTGGAATCATCCTTATCTGTCTGGAAACTGGCATCTGTATACCCACGTATTACCATATCACCTTCTCCATATATTAGGAACACATCCTTAGTGTTTCTTAAGTACTTGAGGATTGTCTTGACAGCCGCCCAATGATCCATTCCTGGATCAGACTGGTATATGCTTGTGACGCTCAGAGCATACGATACATCGGGCCTAGTACATAACATAGCATACATGATAGATCCTATCGCGGATGTATAAGGAATCTTATTCATGCAAATCCTCTCGTCTTCTGTGCGCGGACACATAGACTTCGAAAGGTTGATCCCATGCCTGATGGAAAGGTAACCTTTCTTGGATTCCGACATGCTAAACCTTTCTAGCACTCGGTCTATATATGTAGACTGTGAAAGACTAAGCAACCGTTTTGATCTATCTCTATAGATTCTAATCCCAAGGATATAGGTTGCTTCTCCCAGGTCTTTCATGGAGAAAGTTTTGGACAACCAAATTTTAACTGATTGTAAGATTGATATATCATTTCCTATAAGTAATATGTCATCGACATATAACACTAGGAATACGACTGCACTCCTACTAACCTTCTTGTACACACAAGGGTCGCCAGGATTTTGTGAGAAATCAAACTCTTTGATTGTCTCATCAAAACGGATGTTCCAGCTCCTGGATGCTTGCTTTAGTCCATATATGGATCGTCGAAGCTTGCATACTTTGGTTTTATTAACCGATGTGAAACCTTCAGGTTGTATCATGTATACATCCTCAAGCAGGTTTCCATTAAGGAAAGTTGTTTCCACATCCATTTGCCATATCTCATAATCATAATGAGCTGCTATGGCCAGGAGCATCCGAATGGATTTAAGCATAGCTACTGGCGAATAGGTTTCGTCATAATCAATTCCTTGTTTCTGACGATATCCTATTGCCACTAATCTAGCCTTAAAGGTAATAACATTACCTTCCATGTCGGTTTTCTTCTTGAAAACCCACTTGCACCCTATGGGCTTAATCCCTTCAGGTGGGTTAACCAAGTCCCATACTTGATTTTTGTACATGGAATCCATTTCCGACTTCATGGCTTCAAGCCATTTATCCCTTTCTGAATTTTTCAGAACATCTTTATAACTGATAGGTTCGTCATCGTTAATGAGTAACACGTCATTCGATTCACTTATGAGAAATCCATATCTCTCTGGAATATTGCGTGTCCTATCAGACCTACGAAGAAGTGGTGTTGTTTTAGGTTCAACTGATAGCTCATTATTATGAGTTATTGGTTGTGGGTCTAGACTAGGTGTCTCTGTAATGTCTATTGGAGTTTCTTGAACTTCTTCAAGTTCAATGCTACTCCCACTGTTTTCTTGTAAAAGAAATTCTTTTTCTAGAAATACAACATGCCTTGAAACAAACATCTTTTATTCCAAGGGATGATAGAATTGGTAACCATTCGTTTCCTTAGGGTATCCAATAAATAGACATTTATCAGACTTAGCATTCAATTTGTCTGATACAGTCCGCTTTACATAAGCAGGACAACCCCATATCTTTAGGTGAGATAAATGAGGTTTCTTACTATTCCACGTCTCATATGGAGTAGTAGAGACTACCTTGGTCGGGACTCTGTTTAATAAGTAAACAGCTGTCTTAAGCGCATAGCCCGAAAAGGATTTTGGAAGAGTTGCATGATTCATCATAGATCTAACCATGTCCTTTGGAAGAGTTGCATGATTCATCATAGATCTAACCATGTCCATCAAGGTTCGGTTACGCCTCTCAGATACACCATTATGCTGTGGTGTATATGGCGGAGTCCGTTGAGACAATATCCCATTGTCCCTAAGATAATCTTGAAACTCTTGACTTAAGTATTCACCACCCCGATCGGATCGAAGTATCTTAATACTTTTGCCAAGCTATTTCTCTACTTCACTTCTGAACTCTTTGAATTTCTTAAAAGCTTCAGATTTGTGTTTCATTAAGAACACATACCCGAATCGTGAGTGATCATCGATAAAGGTAATGAAGTAGCTATAGCCTCCTTGTGCAAGAGTTGACATTGGTCCACATACATCAGTATGTATTAGACCAAGCAATTCTCCCACTGGTTTACCTTTTTTGGAAAAGGGTAATTTGGTCATCTTGCCTTTTAAGCATGATTCGCATGTATCAAATGAACCGGGTTCAAATGATTCCTGAATTCTACATCGGTGTAATTTGGTCATGCGTTTCTTACTTACATGGCCAAGACAACAATGCCAAATATATGAGTCTATTTGATTATCTATTCGAGCACGTTTGTTGCTAACTTCGATATTGAATACGTCACCGGATAAATCTAACGTGTAGATACCATTGCATAAAGTTTCGGTCCCATAAAGAACACCATTTAAAGTTATGTAACAGCAATTGTTACTAAAAGTTAAATGATAACCCTTTTCATTCAAGCATGAAATACATACAATGTTCTTTATTAACGAAGGAACAAAATAACAATTATCCAATTCTAAGACAAGTCCAGTAAGGAGCTTTAGCAAATATGTTCCGATGGCTACAGCAGCAATCTTTGCTCCATTTCCAACTCGCAAATTCGCTTCTCCCTTGACGAGTCTTCTTCTATTCCTTAGCCCATGTATGTCATTACATATATGTGAGCTACACCCAGTATCAAGTACCCAGGTATCTGAGGAAATAGAGTGACATTCAATAACGAAGATACCTGAAGAGGATGGGGCATCGGATGCCTTCTTCTTCAAAGACTCAAAATAAACCTTGCAGTTTCTTCGCCAGTGACCCTCCTTGCCACAATGATGGCAAGTGCCTTTTGGTGTCTTTTCAGTCTTTTTGGCCTTTTTCTTCTTTCCTTTATTCTGTTCTTTGGCCTTCCTCTTAGAACCTTTCTTCGAGGAACCAACTAACAGTACCATCTTCTGATCTTGCTTTACAGAAGGCTCTATAGTCTTCAGCAGGTTGAGCAACTCAGGAATGGTAGTCTCCAGCTTGTTCATCCGATAGTTTATCACAAACTGTGAGTAACTCTTGGGCAAACAATGCAGAATTAAGTCAATACTTAGTTTGTGATCCATTGCAAATCCAAGTGTGCCTAGTCGCTCAATGTACCCCAACATCTTCAACACAAACTGTGAAACAGAAGTGTCTTCCTGCATCTTAGAGGTGAAGAAGAGTCTGGAGACCTCAAACCTTTCGGATCTCGCCTGCTCGTCATACAACTCATGAAGATGGAAGACGATGGTATGAGCATCCATATGCTCATGCTGCTTTTGTTGCTCAGGTACCACAGCGGCCAGCATGATGCAACTCGCAAGTTCAGAATCGGCCACATGTTTCTGATAGGCCACTAACTGGTCTGGAGTTGCATCTTCAGGAGGATGGTTGGGAAGTTGTTTTTCAAGGACATAAGCAAGCTTTTCTGCCTTGAGGACTATCCTCAGGTTTCGAAGTCAGTCCATGAAGTTTGGCCCAGTCAGCTTATTGGTGTCCAAAATGGAACGCAAATTCAGAGAAGACATGATCAGGTGATTATCCTAGAAATACAAATTGAGGTTATGTGATGAGAATGATAAAGAATGCATCAATATACATTAATTAAATCCTATTTATTTTTCGAATTGAATAACCCTTTTTATCATTTCGGGAGATCATAGGAACATCTCCAAATAGGTTGATATCCAACCATAGATAAGAACAACCATGGCTAGAGTCCATCAAGTTATTCTTACCTATGAAGGTAGGTAATTATACCGATTACATATTATACATATGTAACTATCACATTATGCTATCAACTAATTGAATGTTTGCATAAATCATTGGGTTGTTAACTCATTAACAAGTATGCAACAATATATATAGCACCCAACTGCACCTCTCTTAACATCGACCTAGGCTGTGGCACAACAAATCGATGCTCCAAGCTTAAGACTGACCCATTAATCAAGAAATAGTTTTAATATGGTTGGAGCTCATTCAACCGTTTAGTCAGGCTTGGATGTGTCCAACAACCAAAACTAAGGATTGACCTCTGACTCCAACTATATTAATCATAAACTAATTCCATGGTTTGAACATGTTGAGGTTCAAGCCGGGCATGGATGTGTCCATCAACCCAAACGAGAAACAAAACTCCGATTCTAACCATATTAATAAAAGGTGTTGGCCTTAATATTTTGTAAGGGGTTTTGGGTCTCATCCTTTTCTTTTATGCACATTCATGACATATAATTATGTCATGTTCTAACGATTTCCTTAATAAAGTATGTATGTGACTTAATTTATCAAGTCTCATTAATTGAATTAGGAACCGGATTTCCTAATTCTAATTTCACACTTTATTCAAGGAATTGTTTTGGGAAATAATTTCCTGAATTATCATAATCAATTTCGGAAATAATATGTTTAAGACTTTGATTTCTCTAAATCAAATCTTATTAAATTAAGAGACAGATTCCCTTAATTTAACCACATATTATTTTCATGAAAATCTTATTTAAGGAAATATACTCTATAGGAAATAATTTTCCTAATTAATTTTGGAGACAATAATATGTAAGAGCATCACCTCATAAATCAAATAAAGAAATTATCGTTTGAGAATCACCTCAAAAATTTCCAAGATTTGATCACATATATTATTTATGGAAAATTAATATCAATAACTTAATTTGGATGGCTCCCCGAGGCTCAATCCAAATTAAACATTTGACAATTTAAATTTAATTTAGGAAATTTAATTATAACAACTAACTTTAAATTGGACGGCTTCCCGAGGCTCAATCCAAAATAAAGAATTTTGTAAATAATTTAATTTCCAATTATAATTTAAATGTCAATTAATATTCCCATAATTTGTCTAGACTTTCTTGAAAGAAAGTGCCCAAAATTGCGAGCTTTCCATAAATTGAAAGTTTCCAAAAATAAAAGGTTTTCAGAATAATTGTAAGTTTCTGGTACAAAGAAAACTTACATTTTTCCAAAATTGGAAAATTTCCAAAATAGGAAATTCCCAAAATTGGAAAGTTTCCAAAAATGGAAAGTTTTCACAATTATCATAAAATTTCAAAAACAGAGATATTTCAAAAGTTTGCGAAATTTCATGAGGATTTCCAAACTTTGAAATTCCTAAATCAAAAATTTACCATAATTGGAAAGTTTCCATAATTGAAAATTTTCCAAAATTGAGATCATGATAAAGCTTTCCGCAAAACAATTATATGATTATGTCGAACACAAACCTCAGCTCTGATACCACTGTTGGGACCGGGTGCATGTTAACATGGATGCTGTTCGTAATTTTAAAATTAATTACGTGCAGCGGAAGGTTTAGCATAAATAATTTCTCAAATTATTTAACCACACATCTAAGCATGCAATTTTATCTTGTGTAGACATGATCATATATTTAAAATTTTGCAGAAAAAAATAAACTAATTTACATATTACCTCGTGTAACTCGAAGGAAGGGATGAGATCCAACCGTAAGCGTCCCTTGGAAACTCCGCCTCTATTCGCGTCCACGCCGAGTATCTTCGGGATGACTTAGCAAAGCCACGAATTTCGTATTCTCGAGAACTACTAGATTCTCCGAGAACACGACAAGAAAAACCAAGAGAGAAGTCGGAAGACTAACCACAAAAGGATGGCCGCAATCAAAATTCCGGCGAAGCAAAAGAAGAGGCTTGCGGCAAAAGGATCCTTGCGGCAAACTCTAATTCCGGCAGCACCTTCTTCCGGCCAAGAGATGGTCGGAGCTTCCTTCTCCGGCAGCAGGTGGTGGTCGGCAGGGAAAGGGTAGGGGCGGCCGGCTGGTGCTCCTTCTTGGGGCTGGTTGGCGCACGGCAAGAAGGGGAGAAGAGAAGGAGAGAAAGAGAGGGAGAGAGCCTATGCCTTCATCTCTTCGATTATTACCCAAGCCTTGCCTTGGGTCCTTTATATAGTGGCCACTCAACCATCAAGCCTCTCAAATATGGAATAACTTATTCCATCATGCCAAGTTTGATTTTATATCATGGTTAAAATCATATTTTAATTCATGATTAAAAATCAATCAAGTCTCTTCTCTCCTATGGAATAAATTTCCTTATCATGGTAAATCAATCCATGATTGATTTTATAAAATAAACCAATCCATGGTTCATTTTAATTTCCATGAAAAATAAACCAAACCTTGGTTTAATATATAAAAATTTATATCATCCATAATTTTATAAAACAAACCACTCTTGGTTTATTTTATAAATTGAACCAAAAACTTGGTTCTCTCCCTTTGTTGTAGCCGGCCAAGCAAAGAGGATGGAGGCCCTCTTTGGCCGGCCCATCCAAGCCAAGCCCCAATGAATTAAACTTATTTAATTCATCTATTAAGTCTTCAAAAGACTTTAGCCATTTTACACTTCCGATGCGTCTCTGAAAAATTCAGATTCGACTTATCGTTTGGCTCAACCAAACTTAATCTCTCTTGATTGGAAAATCCAATTTTCAACTCGTTTTAAATCCCTTGGATTACTCGTAGTGCGTGTGACAAAATAGACTTTCGATTTATGTTGGCCGTCTATAATTAATCAATTATGGAACGATCATGAGTGACACCTAGTAGTGTTGGAAACGGATGGCTAGAGAGGGGGGGTGAATATAGCCAATCTCTTTTATCTTTGGCACTTATCAAGATTTCTGCACTCAATCTTATCAGTAGCAAAACGGAAGAAATAAAGCAACAGAGCAGTGTAAAAAACCAAAACAGAAACCGAAAACAAACAATCACAATTAGCAAGATCGCTAACAAGGAGGGTTTACAAGGTTCGGGGATAACTTGCCCCTACTCCTTGGCGTGCCCTTAAGGTGGGCGATCCCTTGATCGTCGGCAGATCAAGTCCCGGTTATCACCGGATAGGAAGCAACCTCCTTCTCGGTGGAGAAACCTCTCCACAGTGTTTCAATCACAGATGAAGTTTAAGCACAAAGAAACAACAAGAAGGATCTTACTCAAACACTTAGCAAGGACAAGAACACAGCAAGCTTCCCTGAGCTCCACCCAGTAGCGATCTCACGCAAGAACCCTTCTTCGTGTCTTCCCACTGTCGGACTCCAAGCTTCTTGTTCTCTCCTTCAAGCACTCAAGTAATGGATGATTGCTTCTCGAAAATCAGTAGCTTGCTCAAGGTGATGAAACTTCAAGAACTCAGCAAACTTGTTATGGAGAACTCAAGGCGTAGCAAGAAGACTGTATTCGAACTCTGCTTCCACGAAGCTAGCTTACGCTCTTTTGATTCTCCACACAGCACCAGGTGACAACATCCTCCGTAGCCTCCAGCTACCACACTGCCAACTCCAGCTACCACTGAGCCCACTCTGGTCTTCCTGAGATCCCCTCAGCCAAGCCCCAGTCCTGACTCCAGTCTGAAGCTCGGCCGTTGCAACCTGAAATGGAGAATCGGACAAACCTGCTCCAAGGAAAGCCTCCATTGACCTCTCCTTGAGTGTTTGAATCCTCCCCTGTCACCTACAGCTTAATCAGAGTGTTAGAGCAGCGTATCACACAGTAAATCAAGTATCAGACGTAAGTGGCAGCAAATCGGATACGTTCAGATGCGATCAGAGCGTCTGACAGTGCATTTGAATTAAAGTGATCGGTCACCGGACCGATCAGAGCGACTCCTGATCGGTCACCAGACCGATCAGGCTAGGTCCAGACCGATCAGGATGCGTCCTGATCGATCCCCAATGCTCGATTAGAAATAGCGATTTCTTTGTGACTTCTCCTGGATCAATCACCAGACCGATCCCAGGTTGTGGATCGTTCACCCGACCGAACCACCCCTTTCTTGGGCGATTTCTGAGCTTCGCAGTCCAGTCCTCCTGATCGGTCACCGGACCGATCAGGCAACCTCCTGATTATTAGTATTATGAGAGAAGTGTCCTAAGGCAATCGGCTTATGATTGTAATCATTTACTTTAATAAAAGAATATTCACTATTTGAGTATACATGTTTATGTATTTGATTGAGATCTTAAACTCATTTACTGAATGTCCGCAATACAATTCACAGCATGAGAGAATTTGTGAAGAATTCACAACTAGTGATTATCTCTACATGTACAATTGTGAAGTATTGAAATTGTCCCTAGTCGATGAATTGATAAATATGGACACTGTCAATTCTGTTGAGACTAGCATGGGTAATTCTCTAATCAGCTGATTCTCACTGGCTGGTGACATTGGGATGTCCGGAGATAAACATGGATGCTAGTTAAGGGAACTAGTTCATTGGAGTGACTAGTTGTGAAACTTCATATGGTAATCTACATATAGATATGTCAATGAAAGTTCTTACTGCAGCTTAAGTGCGATGTTCCTTTGACTTGCGGTGTTCAAGTCATCTTGGTCACGGAGACTTATACTTTGACATCTTAAGCAAGCATCTCTAAGAAGGTGTGGACCCAGGATGGTTGGGTATAAGCCGAAGTGCCCGAAGATGTTTGAACAGCCTACAAAGGATTTACCACTCCTTGCGAGGAGATGTATACCCAAGGCCTATCGTCGGATTGTTACTCGAAGCCTCTGGCCAGAGCACAACATGTTCCGAGTATGAATCCTCTAGGAAACATGAGAGTAATTAGAATCCGTTGGACGAGAAAGACATTACTTGGGCTAGGTGTGACGTAGTCAGCCTAGTGGGGACTGACACACATAGACTGTGTCCTGAACCAAGTGGGTATAAGATGGTGAAGGGAATGGGACACAACTCATTATAGCTGCTGAAGGGTTTCAGAATTATTTCTGAGGTCAACCGTTGATCTTTCGATTAATTGGGGGTCATGATGTACTACTAGGTGCCACTTATTATCGTTCTATAATTGGTTGATTATAGACGGCCAACATAAATCGATAGTCTATTTAGTCACACGCACTACGAGTAATCCGAGGGATTTAAAATGAGTTGAAAATTAGATTTTCCGATCAAGAGAAATAAGTCGAATCTGAATTTATCAGAGGCGCACCGGAAGCTTAAAATGGCTAAGTCTTTTGAAGGCTTATTGGACGAATTAAATGAGTTTAATTCGCGAGGAGGCGGCTTGGTTTGGCCGGCCAAAGAGGGTCCCCACCCTCTTTGGTTTGGCCGGCCACAACAAGGAGGGAAACCAATTTATTTGATTTAAATTATAAAATAAATCAAGCACGATTTGTTTTATAAAATTATGGATAAATAAATTTATATATAAAAAAATTTATATAAAGAAATTTATATAAAGAGATTTATTTTCATGGAAATTAAAATAAACCTTGGATTGGTTTATTTTATTTTATAAAATCAATTATGAATTGATTTTTCCATGATAAGAAAAATTTATATAATAAATTTCTTGTGAAAATTTATTCCATAATAAAAGGGGAAGATGTGTTTGTTTTATTATAAATTTAGTTATAATAAAACAAGGCATAACGGAATAATTCATAGGAAAATTTATAAGATAAATTTCTTATGAAAATTTATTCCGTTAAAGGGGAGACTTTGCAATGGAGAGACTACTATATAAAGGAACCAAGGCAAGACTTGAATTCCAATCAAGAGATCAAGTAGCAAGCCTCTCTTCCTCTCCTTCTCTCCCTCTCCCTCCTCTAGTGGGCGCCGGCCCTAGAGGGACCTCCTAGGGTTGCCGTAAGCCATCTCCACCAAGGAGGTGCCGAAGAAGAAGAAGAAGCGGGTCGCGACTCCTTCCTTCCCTCGGAATCTTGATTCTGATACTTGGTGGTTAGTTTTCCATCTCCCTCTCTTGATATTCTTGTCGTGCCTTTGGAGAATCTAGTAGTTCTTGTCGGCACGAAACTCGTGGCTTTGCGAAGTCATCCCGAAGAGAACCCGGCGTGGACGCGAATAGAGGCGGAGCTTCCAAGGGACGCTACGGTTGGATCTCGTCCCTTTCTACGAGTTACGCGAGGTATTAAGTAAATTAGTTTATTTTCTGCAAAATTTTAAATGTATGATCATGTCTCCACAACATAAGGTTGCATGCTAGATACGTGGTTAAAATAATTTGAGAAATTATTTATGCTAAACCTTCCGCTGCACGTAATTAAATTTTAAAATTATGAACCCGTATCCATGTCAACATGCACCCGGTCCCAACACTGATCGGTCACCAGACCGATCAGATCGTGATCAGACCGATCAGGCTCCGTCCTGGTCGATCATAGAGAGGAACCTGCGACGTTGGATCGTTCTCCGGAACGATCTGCACAGTGATCCTGATCGGTCACCAGACCGATCAGGTGCAGATCAGCAAGGGAACTCAACCTCACTGTTCGCTCCCTGATCGGTCACCAGACCGATCAGGAACCAAGCAATGGGCGATACACACTCTCCCTGATCGGTCACTGGATCGATCAGGAGCAGTACAGTAGGTTCCCAACCTCACTGTGTGCTCCCTGATCGGTCACCAGACCGATCAGTCGTTGCTGGATCGATCACCAGACCGATCCACAACAGAGCAGCGTGCCAGCTTCCCTGATCGATCACCAGACCGATCCAGGGACTTAAACTTAGCCCTCCAAGCTAAGTTCTCTTCCACCTTAGCCCTCCAAGCCAAGGATTTTTCACCTAACCCTCCAAGTTGAGAATTTGCACCTAACCCTCCAAGTTAGGACTTTTCAGCTAGCCCTCCAAGCTAGGACTTTTCACCCAACTCTTCCGGATTAGGACTTTCCACACCTAGCCCTCCAAGCTAAGACCTGATCCTCCAAGCCAGGACTTTTTCACCTAATTCTCCAAGATGGGAATTTGCACCTAACCCTCCAAGTTAGGACTTTTCACCTAGCCCTCCAAGCTAGGACTTTTCACCCACCTCTTCCGAATTAGGACTTTTTACACACCTAGCCCTCCAAGCTAGGAATCAACACCTAACCCTCCAGGTTATGATTTCCCAATACCTAGCCCTCCAAGCTAGGATTTTCCATACCATGCCTGATCCCCGATCAGGACTTAATCATAATCAATAATCATCCACCTAAACTAAAATCGGTGTCAACACCAAAACAACAATCAGGGCCAGACTGCATCAACAATCTCTCCCTTTTTGTTGTTTGACAACCCGATTTTAAGTTTAGGGATCCTCAATCAAATTTTCAAAATTTAGAATCATAGGGGAATCCAGATCCTCCCCCTACAACATGATCAACCTAAACTTAACCAACCAACACTCTCCCCCTTTGTCGAACAACACGAAAAGGGTCTAGACGGGCTATTAAGTTTAAACATACCTCCCCCTCAAACCAAGGGTCTCTCCCCAAACCCAAAATAATCAAAGGATACTTTTTGAATCGCATATGAGAGGCATATACCATAAATGTATCATGGCAACAATGTATATGCGTCATATGCCAAAAAGTGTGAATTTCACATGAAAACATATACAGAATAATATCATGGTCAAGCATGTATATGTTTCATATGACAAGTAATAATGCAGCTTCATCAGACTTATGATTGATACAGAAAAATTTCTGATGTATCTATGAACAATCAGTTTTCAGAAAAATTTCTATAATTCTGATTCATTCAAGATGAGACTGCATTAACATTTGAAATTTCATGTGAAGACATATACAGAAGTATATCATGGTCAAATACGTATATACTTCACATGACAAGTAAGGAATGCATCTGTATCTGACACATAGTCCTGATTTGTCTCCGTGACCGATCAAGTTCGTTGATCACGTGATACAGAAACATATCTGATTAGTCTGGGGAGCGATCAAATTTCAGAAAAATTCCTGAAACTCTGATACATTCCTGATCAGACTGCATTAACAATTTACATTCCACAATAGGGATGTAGACTCTATTGAGATTCGTTATTTCAGAAAAATTTCCGAAACACGACATTAAGGACAAGAGTCATGACTCAACAAATCCTTTCTTAAGAATTTGAACATTCCAACATAGGTTTGTATCAAATCAGTATTAGGTTTTGTTCCAAGTATCTTAACCATCATCCTACTATTCAGTTATATTGATACTTCATCAAAATTGATGAAGGGGGATTGGTCTGAGGAGTGGTCTGATACAACTGATCATTGTTGATCTGATCGGTCACCGGACCGATCAGTATGATTCCTGATCGGTCACCAGACCGATCAGGGTGAGTCCTGATCGGTTGGTGGACCGATCAGGTCTGATACAGTATGTTTTCTGAAACTGATCAGTTTCAGAAATAGATTTGTTTCACTGCACAGTTTCAGAAACAAGATTTTAGAAACCCTAATTCAATTAGATTCAATCCCATTGATCCTAAAGGGTTTCTTTTAACCAAAAAGTATTTCCCAAACTAAAATAATCATCATGATTTATGTCAAAGCATAGAGCTAATCCATTTGATTCTAAGGGTTCCCTTAATCAAAATATATGTCATGATTTGTGTTAGAGCATGATCAGTATTTTCTAAGCATGAAATTGAATATCAAAACATGTTTGTATCAAAGCATGATCAGGTTCCCAAAATCTAAGTTGGATACTTCAAAACAGATTTATATCAAGTCATGATAAGTATATTCCAAGCATGATCAGTGGGAAATCAAACAAGTCATGGAACTTAAAACATCATAATCTATGTGATCATGTTGTTCTTAACCAAAATTAGGTTTGTGCCAATTCCAATGGATGATCAAAATTCCAAAACATGCTTATTTCACATCATGATCAATTTAAGCTATGTGTTCATATTGTTTTTAATCAAAATGTGCATGTCATAGATTAATGTTAATCATCCAAACATCAAAGTCATGGCATACTCATCTAGATTCATCTCCAAAATAATAAGAAAAGCTTAAGCTTAGGCCTTAAACTTATGTTCTTTGTCTAATCATGTATTGTGAGATTTTCATAGTGATTTTCACAAACCATGTGTTCTTCATGTTGGCATCATACATACAAGAAAATCATGACATACTTGATCATGGAAGAACTTAGGCACTAAAGTAGATTATACCATGGCTAAGTATTTTAACACATGAATACCATAAAAATCACTAGCCAAGGGATTATATTGTCATAAGATCTAAAACAATGGAGCTCAAAGCATTTAATTCAAATTTTCCATAACCATCCATGTGAATGACAATTTTGCCTTTGGTCATGGGTTTGGAGCACCAAATATCAACCTCCCATGTTGATAGATGCTCCACCTCAAATAATGCTTATACAATTCTAAAGATAGAGGTTTTAGGTACCCAAATTTTGGGACCTAAGGCATCAATAATGAAGGACTTAGGCACCCATGCCTTAGTCACTTTCTTTCTAACCTTTTGAACCCTAGAATTATTTTGTGCTCTAAATTGGGTTCTTGACATTAAAGATATGACACTAGGTTCTTTAGGTTGGTAACCCAAACCAACCTTGTTGTACATCGCCCTTTGTGAGTTGAGTATCATATCCAATGTTTTAGAGCTTGTTGAAAACTTCTCAAGAACATTCTTGAGGTTTTCAACTTCGCTCTTCAAGTTCTTATTTTCATCCTTAAGAGATTCATCATGCAAAGCATTAATATCCTCAACCTTAGAGGATTTCAATTCTTTTACTTCCAACCTTAATGCTTTGACTTTGACCTTAGATTTCTTAAGCATTTTTGTCAAGCACGCTATTGTTCTATAGCATTTGTCTAACTCCGGAGAGATTACCTCTTTATCATCCGAAGATGATGAAGGCGCGGTTGAGGAGCTTGAAGATTCATCACTGCTTCATTCACTTGAATTCTCTACTGCCATGAAAGCAAAATGATGGAAGTTCTTCTCCTCCTCTTCATTCTTCTTCTCCTTTCTTTTGTTACCTGTCACACAAGCAAACCCTTTCTCTTTTAGGCTTGTGTTAGAGATCTCGTGTAGCTCCATCTCACAAAATAAATCCTCTAACTTAACAAAAGATAAGTCCTTGGAAACCTTGTAAGCATCCACCATGGATGACCACAAAGTATTCCTAGGGAAGGCTTTGAGTACATACCTCACTAGGTCTCTATTTTTGACCTTTTCATCAATGGAGTGGAGACCATTCAATACTTCTTTGAATCGACAATGAAGCATACTTACAGTTTCATTTTCTCCCATGGTGAGACATTGGAGTTGGTTGAGAAGGATGTCCTTCTTGGCTGTCCGGGTTTCACGAGTTCCTTCATGGAGCTCAATAATCTTATTCCATAGATCTTTAGCACTTGTGAAAGGACCCACCTTGACAAACTAATCCTTGGTCATCCCACATTGCAAGGTGACGATAGCTTTGGCATTAGCTTCCCCCTTCTTGACTTGCTCAGCCGACTAACTAGAAAACTCAAGCTCATTTCCCTCATGATCCTTTGGAGGGGAGAAACCCTCCTTCACTGAGAACCATATGCTCATGTTGGTTTTGAGGTAGAACTCCATCCTTGACCTCCAATATGGAAAATCAGTGCCGTCAAGGAATGGAGGTCTGTTTGTGTTGTAACCTTCTCCTCCCATGCCATCTTGTTGTAAGCTCTCGGATGTTAAGCCGTGAACAGAGCCCCAAGCTCTGATACCACTTGTTGGAAACGGATGGCTAGAGAAGGGGGGGTGAATATAGCCAATCTCTTTTATCTTTGGCACTTATCAAGATTTCTGCACTCAATCTTATCAGTAGCACAGCGGAAGAAATAAAGCAACAGAGCAGTGCAGAAAACCAAAACAGAAACCGAAAACAAACAACCACAATTAGCAAGATCGCTAACAAGGAGGGTTTACAAGGTTCGGGGATAACTTGCCCCTACTCCTTGGCGTGGCCTTAAGGTGGGCGATCCCTTGATCGTCGGCAGATCAAGCCCCGGTTATCACCGGATAGGAAGCAACCTCCTTCTCGGTGGAGAAACCTCTCCACAGTGTTTCAATCACAGATGAAGTTTAAGCTCAAAGAAACAACAAGAAGGATCTTACTCAAACACTTAGCAAGGACAAGAACACAGCAAACTTCCCTGAGCTTCACCCAGTAGCGATCTCACGCAAGAACCCTTCTTCGTGTCTTCCCACTGTCGGACTCCAAGCTTCTTATTCTCTCCTTCAAGCGCTCAAGTAATGGATGATTGCTTCTCGAAAATCAGTAGCTTGCTCAAGGTGATGAAACCTCAAGAACTCAACAAACTTGTTATGGAGAACTCAAGGCGCAGCAAGAAAACTGTATTCGAACTCTGCTTCCACGAAGCCAGCTTACGCTCTTTTGATTCTCCACACAGCACCAGGTGACAACATCCTCCGTAGCCTCCAGCTACCACACTGCCAACGCCAGCTACCACTGAGCCATCTTTGGTCTTCCTGAGATCCCCTCAGCCAAGCCCCAGTCCCGGCTCCAGTCTGCAGTTCGGCCGTTGCAACCTGAAATGGAGAATCGGACAAACCTGCTCCAAGGAAAGCCTCCATTGACCTCTCCTTGAGTGTTTGAATCCTCCCCTGTCACCTGCAGCTTAATCAGAGTGTTAGAGCAGCGTATCACACAGTAAATCAAGTATCAGATGTAAGTGGCAGCAAATCGGATACGTTCAGATGCGATCAGAGCGTCTGACAGTGCATTTGAATTAAAGTGATCGGTCACTGGACCGATCAGAGCGACTCCTGATCAGTCACCAGACCGATCAGGCTAGGTCCAGACCGATCAGGATCCGTCCTGATCGATCCCAACGCTCGATTAGAAATCGTGATTTCTTTGTGACTTCTCCTGGATCGATCACTAGACCGATCCCAGGTTGTGGATCGTTCACCCGACCGAACCACCCCTTTCTTGGGCGATTTTTGAGCTTCGCAGTCCAGACCTCCTGATCGGTCACTGGACCGATCAGGCAACCTCCTGATCGGTCACCAGACCGATCAGATCGTGATCAGACCGATAAGGCTCCGTCCTGATCGATCATAGAGAGGAACCTGCGACGCTGGATCATTCTCTGGAACGATCTGCACAGTGATCCTGATCGGTCACCAGACCGATCAGGTGCAGATCAGCAAGGCAACTCAACCTCACTGTTCGCTCCCTGATCGATCACCAGACCGATTAGGAGCCAAGCAATGGGTGAAACACACTCTCCCTGATCGGTCACCGGATCGATCAGGAGCAGTACAGTAGGTTCCCAACCTCACTGTGTGCTCCCTGATCGGTCACCAGACCGATCAGTCGTTGCTGGATCGGTCACCAGACCGATCCACAACAGAGCAGCGTGCCAGCTTCCCTGATCGATCACCAGACCGATCCAGGGACTTAAACTTAGCCCTCAAAGCTAAGTTCTCTTCCACCTTAGCCCTCCAAGCCAAGGATTTTTCACCTAACCCTCCAAGTTGGGAATTTGCACCTAACCCTCTAAGCTAGGACTTTTCACCTAGCCCTCCAAGCTAGGACTTTTCACCTAGCCCTCCAAGCTAGGACTTTTCACCCAACTCTTCCGGATTAGGACTTTCCACACCTAGCCCTCCAAGCTAGGACCTGACCCTCCAAGCCAGGACTTTTTCACCTAATTCTCCAAGATGGGAATTTGCACCTAACCCTCCAAGTTAGGACTTTTCACCTAGCCCTCCAAGCTAGGACTGTTCACCCACCTCTTCCGAATTAGGACTTTTCACACACCTAGCCCTCCAAGCTAGGAATCAACACCTAACCCTCCAGGTTAGGATTTCCCAATACCTAGCCCTCCAAGCTAGGATTTTTCATACCATGCCTGATCCCCAATCAGGACTTAATCATAATCAATAATCATCCACCTAAACTAAAATCGGTGTCAACACCAAAACAACAATCAGGGCCAGACTGCATCAACAAGTAGTACATCATGATCCCCAATTAATCGAAAGATCAACGGTTGACCTCAGAAATAATTCTGAAACCCTTCAGCAGCTATAATGAATCATGCCCCATTCCCTTCACCATCTTATACCCACTTGGTTCAGGACATGGTATATGTGTGTCAGTCCTCACTAGGCTGACTATGTCACACCTAGCCCAAGTAACGTTTTCTCGTCCTACGGATTCTAATTACTCTCATGTTTTTAAGAGATTCATACTCTGAACATGTCATGCTCTGGCCAAAGGCTTCGAGTAACAATCCGACGATAGGCCTCGAGTATACATCTCCTCGCAAGGAGTGGTGAATCCTTTGTAGGCTGTTCAAACATCTTCGGGCACTTCGGCTTATACCCAATCATCCTGGGTCCACACCTCCTTGGAGACGCTTGCTTAAGATGTCAAAGTATAAGTCTCCATGACCAAGATGACTTGAACACCGCAAGTCAAAGGAACATCGCACTTAAGCTGCAGTAAGAACTTCACTGGCATATCTATATGTAGACTACCATATGAAGTTTTACAGTCAGTCACTCCAATGAACTAGTTCCCTTAACTAGCATTCATGTTTATCTCCGGACATCTCAATGTCACCAGCCAGTGAGAATCAGCTGATTAGAGAATAACTCATGCTAGTCTCAACAGAATTGATAGTGTCCGTATTTATCAATTCATCGACTAGGGACAATTTCAATACTTCACAATTGCACATGTAGAGATAATCACTAGTTGTGAATTCATCACAAATTCTCTCATGCTGTGAATTGTATTGCGGACATTCAGTAAATGAGTTTAAGATCTCAATCAAATACACAAACATATATACTCAAATAGTGAATATTCATTTATTAAAATAAATGATTACAATCATAAGGCGATTGCCTTAGGATACTTCTCTCATATCACTAACAATTCGATCTAAGGCGCCTCAAAATAAAACTGAGGCACCTCACTTTTCAACTAAGGTGTCTCACTTAATAACTGAGGTGTTTCAGTTCATGAAAATGGCATAAAATGAACATAACCCTCTTTCTTCATCAAAACTTTCTTTTCTTCTTTCTCTGCCATCGCCGAATGCGCCTCCAAAGCCATACTCGGCCAAAATTCCATAGCCACACTCGATCAACAATGCCTCCTAGGTATAACTATCTATCTACTGGTTTGATATCACCCATTATTATACTAATTTATGCTTGTGATTGCTCATATACCTACTCTTGTAATTGTTGTTGTGTTATTGTAAAATTGGGATTATCCAGGAAAAAATGCATCCTAAATTCGCCATCCACAAGCACAAGGGATGCATCCTCTACTGATAGTAGATTCCCCACTAACCGATTGAGACTTAGGTATCTAGAACACACATTTGTCCCCCATAAAACTAGATGCCTAAACCGTTCATACTTCAATAGCTACTGTTTGGAGTTAGTTAAGATCATTGAGTAATGTAAACTGAAACAACTAGTGTACTGTAGTTAGTCCTATGACTTAACCTTGTGTTCTCAGTTTTACAATAACTTGGTGAAAGTTAATGATCTAGCATACTCCACTAGAGTCGTCGGGAGGGACTTTACTTTTTTCCCCACTGTCCTGATTGATCATTTAGGACTTAGGACTTCTACTTGTCCCTTCCTCTACTACCCTAGTAGGGAGCTACTATTTGGTGAGCCTTACTCACATATTACTTTGGATATCATTCATATATATTTCTTTGGGGTAGAGAGGACTCCCACTTCGACTAACTTTAGGTCACTATTGTTGGTGCAGATTGCACCCAAGTCAAACCTGTGTTTTGATATTGGCAAAAGGGTTCAAAAGTTAAGGGTTACTTGTTGTTTAACAAGTTTCTTGAGTGTATAGGAAAAGCCCTAGCAAAGGAATGCTAGGCACTGGCGAAGGACTGCCAGACAGGAAAAGCCCTAGCGAAGGAATGCTAGGCACTGGCGAAGGACTGCCAGACAGGAAAAGCCCTAGCAAAGGAATGCTAGGCACTGCGAAGGACTGCCAGAATGGACGAGCCCTAGCGAAGGAATGCTAGGCACTGGCGAAGGGCTGCCAGAAGAAAAGACCTAGCGAAGGGCTGCTAGGCACCAAGCGAAGGGCAGCTTGGTAACTCAAGACCTGGCGAAGGACTGCCGGGCAAAAGTCCAACTGGAGGATCCGGTTGGCACCAGGTAAATTCTCCCGAGAGGAGTAGGTGAGGACGCGTTCCCCTTGAGGGAACATTAGGCGTCGGTTCGACCTAGGGCTCCATTTTGGAGACCAAAGTCAGAACCAAGACAGCTAAGGCTGTATAAAATAATAATATAATTGTTATTTGGACTAACCTGGATGCAGGATCGAAGGACTGAGTATCTGCAGCTCAGAGAGCCTCAAAGGAGTGAGGCAGAAGCTGAGCAGGGGCCCCGGACGATCCGGGCGCCCCCAAGGTCAACCCAAGTCTGTAAGAACCTCAACGCGCTTCGCCCCGCTTGTCGCGGGCGCCCCGCGTGTCGCGGGCGCCCCCACTGCCAGCTGCCGAAGCGCATCCCTGCGAACGCGCTTCGCCCCGCTTGTCGCGGGCCCCCGCGTGTCGCGGGCGCCCCCACTGCCAGCTGCCGAAGCGCATCCCTGCGAAGCCGAGGAGATGAGGCTTTGACCGGTCAATGCGGGCGCCCCGAGCCATCCGGGCGCCCCGGTCAAACCGGATCCCGAGGATAAGGGGATCAGACGGCGACCGAGCAACAACCGGATCTGCTGCCACGTGGGGGGGCGCCCCCGTCGACCAGGGCGCCCCCAGGCCCTATATAAAGGGCCCTCGACCTCCTTCTTCAGAGCATCAATTACTGCGACGCTTCCACGCTCTTCTGCTTCCACGACACGCTCCAGAACTCTTCCAACTCGAGCTGACGACGTCCTGCTGCTCCAACACTTCGATCTACACCGGACGTCGGTAACGAAGAGCTTAATTAAGTTTACTAGGCTGATTCTGTAATACTTTTTATTGTAAACTTTCTCGAACGTATAGAATTGCCCGCAGAAAACGGTCAACGACCGTGCGCCTTGGAGTAGGAGTCGACACAGGCTCCGAACCAAGTAAAACGACCGTGTTAGCATTGTTTTTGTGTCTTATTTCCGCTGCGCACTTACTCTTTTTTAAATCCGAATGATTTGCGACATTCACCCCCCCCTCTCTTGCAATTCTCGATCCAACAAGTGGTATCAGAGCGGGGAATTCAAACTTGGTGCAACCACCAGTTTGAAAATTTTTCGGATTTCTTTTGTTTTCTCTCTCATTTTTTAAAATAAAAATTTTATATATATTTTCGTTCGAGTTTTTATTTCAAGGTTGGTGCAACACCCCTTGAAATTTGTTTTTATTTATTGTTCCTGCACTACTAATCCAAGACCAAGTCTTGGAATATTTTTGTTGTTCTTTTGCTATTTCAGAAGTTAACAAATGGCCATCCAAGAAGGTTTTAGCACCGCCAGACCTCCACTTTTCAGTGGAGAAGACTTTCCTTACTGGAAAAGTCGAATGGAGGTCCACCTGAAAACTCAGGTGGACATGTGGATAATCATCCAGTCTGGACTGATGATTCCCACAAATGCTGAAGGCGTACCACAAAACTACTCAGAGTGGGACACTGCCCTTAAACGCAAGATTGAAGCTGACGCCAAAGCAACTCAGACCCTTCAATGCGGACTGACAAAAGAGGAGCTGAACCGCGTAGGCCCATTCAACAGTGCCAAGGAGCTATGGGCTAAACTGATCGAGCTCCACGAAGGAACTTCAGATACGAGGATCAACAAACGGGATCTGCTACTGAACAAGCTCTTCACTATCAAAATGGCAGATAACGAGACAGCAGCCCAGCTCCACGCCAGAATCCAAGAACTGATGAACGGTCTTCACGCAATAGGTCACCAGGTTCAAAACCGTGATCTTATAAGGTATGCCCTAAACGCGTTCCCTAGGACCACCTTGTGGGCATCTATGGTAGATGCATACAAGGTCTCTAGGGATCTTTCAAAAATTAAGTTAGATGAGTTATTTTCTGAACTTGAGCTGCATGAACAGACTAACTGCAATTTGGTCGAGAAAAGTATAGCTTTCTTTGCAGGGAAAACAGGAAAGACGACCAAGAAGAAAACTCAAGTTGAACCTGAATCTACCTCAGATTCAGAAACAGAAGATCAAGAAGAAGATCAATCTGAACTGGTCCGGCTAGCTCGAAGCTACTACAAAAAGTTGAAGAACCAAACCAACACACGGAGAACAAGCCGAAGAAAGGACGGACAAGCTGAACCGGCAACTGACAAACAAAAGCCCAACGTAACCTGCTACGAATGCAAGAAGAAGGGCCACTACAAGACTGAATGTCCAAGTCTAAAGGAGTCCAAAAAGACCAGAAAGAAGAAGGCACTCCAAGCAACCTGGGACGAGTCTTCCTCAGAAGAAGAAGAAGAAGCACCCCAGTCCAATCTTCTAGCCCTGACCGTTGGATCAAATTGAGACTGTCTCAGACTCGGACCGAGACGACGACAAGCTGACATTCTCCGACGACGGCGAAATAAGGGTAACGGGTTTTTCAAAATTGCAATTGAATTCGCTTATTTCCTATCTATCCCGAGATTTGGCGAAAGCCAAACTCCGAATCGAGTCCCTCTGACAGGAAGTAAAACTCCTGAAAGAGGGAGCTGATTCTAAATCCTTAACTGAGAAACTTCAGGAAGGAACCCCTGATCAAGTTGAAAACTTGAATCAGAGAATTCCTCCCTAAAAACTCAAGTTAAGGACTTAAGAATAGCTTTAGAACGATTCACTTCTGGTTCTAAGAATCTTGATATGATTCTGGGAAAACAGAAGTCTGTTCTAAACCGATCCGGACTTGGCTATAGAACCAATCTCGGCAAAGATCTTACTTTGCTGTACTGAACCAGTCAAGACCTAAGGTTCAGGCATGGGTGCCAAAACTGTGCCTGACTAAACCAACTGGTTCAAATCAATTTTGGATCCCCAAGGACAAGATTCACATCTTGCCTAACCCATTAGAGAGGCTTTAGTCCAGGGGGAGCCAAAATCAAACAATTTTTATAATTAGATAATTTTTTTAATTGATTGATGTTTGTTTATTTAATTTTTTTGCAAATTGCCATGCTTAGATTTAAGGAATACTTAGATTTAAGGACGAAATTACTTGAAACTTGAAAACATAGTATTGGGAGGAGGTGAGATGATAGTACGTTGGGGGAAACCAACTCTAATAAGATCAAGTCTACTTGTCTCTTTAGACTGGTGAAACCAGCCGAAGCTACCGATCCAAGACCCAAGCTAGTTAGACCAGAAAATGACTTAATTTAATTTGAAAATGAAATTTCATTAAAGGCTTTGTCAAGGAAAGGGTGGATGATCCCATAAGGCTACGACCAAAGAAGGCCTAGTGCCTCGCCAAGACCTGGAAGCCAATTTCTGAAATTCAAATTCAAATTACCTTTTGTCAAATC